>JADRCD010236165.1:0-17669 GCA_019843815.1 Montemys delectorum
CTCCATGAGATCCAGCTGTGGGGCATTTTCTCAATTAGTGATCAAAGGAGTAGTGCCATCCCTGGGCTGGAAGTCTTGGGTTCTATAAGAGAGCAGGCTGAGCAAGCCAGGAGAAGCAAGCAAGCCAGCAAGGAACATCTCTCCATGGCCTCTGCATCAGCTCCTGCTTCCTGACCTGCTTGAGTTCCAGTCCTGACTTCCTCTGGTGATAAACAGCCATGTGGATGTAAGCTAAATAAACCCTTTCCTCCCTAACTTGCTTCTTGGTCATGATGTTTGTGCAGAAATAGAAACCCTGACTAAGACACCATCCCTGCTTACTTTTCACTTCTAGAATGTTTGCACTCTGTGACAGGAGGTATCTTTCTTTTCCTGTATCTCTGACTAATGTTTTTAGTCTCCTTTGCTGGTTATAGTTCCTCATGGTTCTCAAATGTCTGCATTCCACAGGGTTGTATTTTTTTTTTTAGTTTTAATAGCATGCTTTACTTTGGTAACAGTTTACCTATCCCATATTTTTGATATAACCTACACCCAACCAACTCCTAAATCTACATCTTTAGTCCAGCCTACCTGTTAAGCCCTTTTGTAACTGAATACTTCAAACTCAACATACCACAAATCAAATTTATTCATTCCTATACCATGGCATAAGCTTACTAATTATCTTTCCTGAAAAAGATGCTTATAGTTCAATTATTTAATTTCAATTAAAAAGTTTCCCTTTTATTACATTTAGTGTGTGTGTGTGTGTGTGTGTGTGTATACATGCACTCATGCCATGGCATGTGTGCAAACCAGAAGGCACCCTGAAGGAAAGAAGTTAGCTTTCTTCTACAATTTAGGTTCCAATGATCAAACTTAAGGTTGATCGCTTAACAGCAGGGCCCTTTACTCACTGAGCCATTTTGCTGGTCCAGTTTATTATTATTTTAAGAACTAATAGCCCAGGCTGGACTTAAACTCATTATATAGTTAAAGATGACCTCAAACATCTGATCCTCCTGTCTCCACCTTCCTAACTTAGATTTTAAAAATGCAGACACAGACATCCAAACAACACACTTAGTTTTACTCAGTACTGTGGATATAGTCTATGGCTTTCTGTGTACCTGGTAAGCACTTTACCAACTGAACTACAACTGCAGTCTTCTTATTTTGTATGTATTTTTATCTTTAGTTTTATTGCTTTGTTTTGTTTTTTTGAGACAGGGTTTCTCTATGTAGCTCGGGTCATCCTGGAACTCTGTACACCACATTAGCCTCAAACTCAAGAGATTTGCCTGCCTCTGCCTCCTGAGTACTGGGATTAAAGATGTGCATCACCACTGCCCCACAATTTAATTTTGTATTGTAAGAAAGGGACTCACATAGCCTGGCTCTGGACTTGCTATGTAGTAAGTAAGAATGACCTTTAACTCAAGATCCTCCTGCCTCTACCTCTTGAGTGCTGGGACTACAGGTCTCCATGTTTTAATTTTAAAAGAAGGTTTTGCTGTGTAGTCTATACTAGCTGCAAACTTGGGACTATCATGCCTTGGCCTGCTAGTGTTGGGAATACAGGCATGTGCCATCACTTACAAGAGAAGCCATTCTGTACATTCTGTCTTTCTTGTACTTCCACTTCCTCTACTCAATGGGTCATACATCTCACTAATTATGTATGGCAGCTTCTTTTCTTTTTCTTTCTTTTTTCCTTTTTTCTTTTCTTTTCTTTTCTTTTTTTTTTTTTAGGGCTGGGCTTGGTGGCACATGCCTTTAATTCCATCCCTAGCAAAGCAAGAATAGTTGCATCTCTGTAAATTCAAGACCAGCCTGGTCTACATAATGAGTTACAGGATAACCACTACATAGTGAGATCTTATTTTAAAGAAAAAGAAAAAAAATCAAATCAAAACTCCCAAACCAAACCAAACCATAACAATAACAACAAAGTATAAGCCCCCAAAAAATCCTTTGAACTACACTTAGTAGATAAATGAATTATGTGTAATTCATACTTCAGTGAATATTTTACTTGCTAAAGGTAAAATACAATTTTTCTATTTATATGTTCAGTATGAAAAAGTATTTTATCTTTACTTGCTCTTCAGCCAGGCTAGCAGCATGCAGTGTCATGAATATTTGTAACTAATTTCAGCAAGTCGTTCACATTTGTACATGTGGACTCTTAGATGGAGCTGAACAGCTTTTTCTGATGGTATTGTAAAGTGGGAAAACTTAAATCCAGATGTCTTCATTATTTTATGAGACATTAAAAACATCATAACAAAATTTCTGAAAATTTTGGCTAGAATTCTTTGCAGTGAAAATTTTTATGTTCACTTACTTTGTAGACTTCATAGTACTCCATGTTTACTGGCTAGTTTTGTGTGTCAACGTGACACAGGCTGTAGTTATCACAGAGAAGGCAGCTTCAGTTGGGGAAGTGCCTCGAAAAGACCCAGCTGTGGGGCATTTTCTCAATTAGTGATCAAGGGGGTAGAGCCCCTTGTGGGTGGTGCCATCCCTGGGCTGGAAGTCTTGGGTTCTATAAGAGAGCAGGCTGAGCAAGCCAGGAGAAGCAAGCCAGTAAGGAACATCTCTCCATGGGCTCTGCATCAGCTCCTGCTTCCTGATCTGCTTGAGTTCCAGTCCTGACTTCCTCTGGTGATCAACAGCCATGTGGAAGTAAGCTGAATAAACCCTTTCCTCCCCAACTTGCTTCAAAGTCATGATGTTTGTGCAGGAATAGAAACCCTGACTAAGACACCATGTAAGCACACAAATGCATGTGCACACAAATACTTGCATGCATACACACACCAATTTGTTTAAATGTTAGTAAAAAAAAAATGCGTCTGCAAATGATCTCATCACAACTCCTGAGCATAAATGCCAAGTATCTGCATATTTCCTATTAGAGGTTAATGTTTTGACAAACAAGCTGAAAGTGTATATAGATTGTACAATATTGGACCTATTTCTCCAATTACCAAATTAGAGAGACCATTGGATGACAATCAACAAATTTCTAATTCCTCATATTTCTGGATTTCAATCAATTAGGGTACATTGGTAATATTAATTTTCATATTAAGAAAAAGTAATTGTCCTTCCTGTTGTTTTTGTTGTAAGAGGTAGAATTAGGTTTGTGTGGATTTGTTGAAAGATTACTTTCTTGCTTCTTCTAGGGTGTAGTTTTGCTCCTTATGTTGATATTTTCCATCTATTATCCTTTGGAGGGCTGGATTTGTGGAAAGATATTGTGTAAATTTTGTTTTGTCATGGAATATCTTGTTTTCTCCATCTATGATAATTGAGAGTTTTGCTGGGTATAGTAGCCTGGACTGGCATTTGTATTCTTGTAGGGTATGTATGACATCTGCCCAGGATCTTGTAGCTTTCATAGTCTCTGGTGAGAAGTCTAGTGTAATTCTGATAGGCCTGCCTTTATATGTTACTTGACCTTTTTCCCTTACTGCTTTTAAAATTCTTTCTTTGTTTAGTTAGTGCATTTGATGTTTTTATTATTATGTGTCGGGAGGAATTTCTTTTCTGGTCTAGTCTATTTGGAGTTCTGTAGGCTTCTTATATGTTCATGGGCATCTCTTTCTTTAGGTTAGGGAAGTTTTCTTCTATAATTTTGTTGAAGATATTTACTGGCTCATTACCTTGGGAATCTTCACTCTCTTCTATACCTATTATCCTTAGGTTTGGTCTTCTCATTTTTTCCTGGATTTCCTGGATGTTTTGGGTTAGGAGCTTTTTGCTTTTTGCATTTTCTTTGACTGTTGTGTCAATGTTTTCTATGGTGTCTTCTGACCCCAGAGATTCTCTCTTCTATTTCTTGTATTCTGTTGCATTTATTGGTGATGTTTGCATCTATGACTTCTGATTTCTTTCCTAGGTTTTCTATCTCCAGGGTTGTCTCTCTTTCTGATTTCTTTATTGTTTCTATTTTCATTTTTAGATTCTGGATGGTTTTGCTCATTTCCTTCACCTGTTTGACTGTGTTTTCCTGTAGTTCTTTAAGGGATTTTTGTGTTTCCTCTTGAAGGGCTTCTAGCTGTTTACCTGTGTTCTCTTGTATTTCTTTGAGGGTGCTATTTATGTCTTTCTTAAAGTCCTGTATCATCACCATAAGAAGTGATTTTATATCTGAATCTTGCTTTTCTGGTGTAATGGTGTGTCCAGGACTTGCTATGGTGGGAGAATTGGGTTCTGATGATGCTAAGTAACCTTGGTTTGTGTTGTTTATTTTCTTATGCTTGCCCCCTGCCATCTGGTTATCTCTAGTGCTACCTGCCCTTGCTAAATCCGACTGAAGCCCACCCTTCCTCTGATCGTGGTTGTGTCACAACTCCTCAGAGTCAAGCTGTCTCTGTGATCATGTGATTCTGGGATCATGTGATCCTGGGCTTGTTAGAGCACCTGGGAGTGGAGCTTCCTCTGGGTGTTGTGGGACTGGTTGCAGAGCTTTCCCCCAAGTTCTGCTCAGGACACCAGCCCAGAGAGACCGGAAGGAACCAGAAGCACTGGGCTGGCAGAGTTCCTGTGTGCCTGGTCCCGCTGGTCCCAGTTACTCCCAGTGTTGGGACAGATGTTGGGTCCTCCTCACCTCTGATCCTGGGCATGTCAGAGTGCCTGGGAGTGGAGCTTCCTCTGGGCATTGAGGAACTGGCTGCAGAGCTTGTGCCCAAGGTCTGCCCAGGACACCAGCCCAGAGAGACCGGGGCAGCTTCTTTTCATCCCCACAGCAATACTACTTTAGCCCTACTCCCAGATTTTACAATGTATGCAATTTAATTTAATCTCCTGCATTTAATCTCCAGACTCCTTTAATCTGTCTTCTGTTATGAAACAAGTAATTTTTCTAAAACTTGTCTGACTACATTTTTTTTACTTTATGGATCAAAACTAAACTTAGACAAATCTAAACTCTTACACACATCATGCATAGGACTGTATAACTGATATTTTTTGTCTAACTCATTAACCCCATTTACTACATTCCCTTACCACATGGCCATCACCTATATAAAACCTCTCTCAATTGTAATGATAACTTAATTGGAAAATCAAGACAAAGTATACAGTAAACATCTGACACATAGTACATAATTTTTAAAAAGCAGCAGTTAAAAAAATAGCAAAATGTTATTCTAAGGTTTGTGTGTATGGAAATATAAAAGACTAAAAGTGCTTTACCACACTTGTCCAGACACCTAAAAAACTCCTGTTCATTAGTCAAGCAGTAATCCTTGTTTTGTTTTTTTTTTCTAAGTTCTAGGCTCAGAACAGAACATGATGAAGCACAAGCTGGCCTCAAGTCCATGTATGATCTTCACCAAGCACCAAGCAGTCTTTTTTTTTTTTTTTAATTAAAATTAGGAAGAAAGTGGAGGCATGCTGAGACAAGGTCATACAGATGAAGCTGGTGTAGAACACACTACGTAGCTCAGGCTTATCCTCCTGCTTTTGCCTCCATGTACTGAGATAACAAGCATATACTATCCATCATCTTGACTTCAAGAGTAAATTAAATTTTAAAGCAATTTATTTTTATTATGTTTTAATTTGTGTGTGTGAATGCACACACATATACACACATGAATGAACATGCCTGCACATTAGTGTAGGTACCATGAAGGCAACAGATCCATCAAAAGTTAGAGTTAGAAAGTTTGTAAGCCACCTGATGGGGGAATCAAATTAGAATCTTTTTTGAAAGGGGTATGAACTTAACTACTGAGCCATCCCTTCAGTCCCCAAATTAATTAGTTAAAAATGGCTCATAAAGGCAAAAAATACCCATATGTACGATGTGCTAAATGCACTAGAGTGGTCTTAATTGGTCCTCTTTTTGCACATTACCATATGACAGATTCTGACCTTTACTCTTGTAGTGACTATCTTTTGATGCAATTCTCTGTCACATTTAACTTCCCTAGTAAAATGAATTCTCTCATAGATTAGCAACTGCTTCTTAGTTACTTCTTTTTTGTTGTTTTTTGTTTTTTCAAGACAGGGTTTCTCTGTATAGCCCTGGCTGTCCTGGAACTCACTCTGTAGACCAGGCTGGCCTCGAACTCAGAAATCCTCCTACCTCTGCCTCCCAAGTGCTGGGATTAAAGGCGTGCGCCACCACCACCCAGCCTTAGTTACTTTGGCATTTCTAATGCATGACATAGATTTCCAAAAAATGTTCAAATTAATATTTTCTTAGTTCCTGGTTAACAATGAAAACAGTCACAGTAGGACCATTGTGGAAAAACCTCATTTCTTGTTTTTAGTAAGTTCATCCTTAAGAAAAGCATTTTTTTTAACCATTGCTACTAACTAAATATTTACTTTTCAACCTTTTCTTCATCTAAAAAATTTTAAATTTATTTTGGGGACTGGAGACTAGAGATAACTCACTAGTTAAGAACATTTGCCATTCTTGCAAAGGACCCAGATTGAGTTCCCAGCATCCACATGGTGGCTCACAACCCTCTGAAACTCCAGTTCCAGGGAAATGCCTTCTGATCTTTGGAGGCACCAGTCACACAGATGGTGCACATACACATAGACAAAACACTCAGACAAAAAAACAGAATAAATAAACCTAAAATAAACTTTTAAACATTTTTTCAATTAAAAGTAATTTTTGAAAAGGAAATAAACATGCAAAGTCTAAGAATAAGACATTCCAATTACAGAAAAATATTTCAGTTTGACTAGCTTGGCATAAATACTAGAAACTTAACTGTTCCAATCTCTTACATGGCACACCTCACTGGAGATAAAGTAGAACTTACCGTGGTTACTATTAAACTGAATAGAAATAGGGTAAAAAGAAGATGGTAGTTTATTGAGTTCTTTGTCTTGAAACATTCAAACCTTTAAAATAAAAGAGAAAGAAAATTACTTTATAATGTATAGCCAGGAACAAACTGGATCCTGTTTACAACTTGCCCACATGCCTTTATGATTCAGAAGTATTCAGAATTTCTACCTTTCCACCCTCCATTTAGTTTAGAAACACTAAATGTGCCAAGCAGTGGTGGTGCATACCTTTAGTCCCAGAGCCCAGGACCCAGAGGCAGGTGGATCTCTGTGAGTTCAAGGGCAGCCTGGTCTACAGAGTGAGTACCAGAACAGCCAGAGATACACAGAAAAACACTATCTTGAGAAACCAGAAAGGAAGGAAGAAATGAAAGAAAGAGGAAAGGAAAGGAAAGGAAAGGAAAGGAAAGGAAAGGAAAGGAAAGGAAGAGAAGAGAAGAGAAGAGAAGAGAAGAGAAGAGAAGAGAAGAGAAAAGAAAAGAAAAGAAGAGAAAAATACTGAACTCTATACAGATGACTAGAGGCTAGCAGGATCAGCAAAAGTCACAAGACTTCAACAAAGACATGAAGGTCTCCTTCAAATATGGAGTTAAAGAGACAACTGAGTCAATTAAGTAATGGGAGTCAAATATGATATCAGATAGCCTAAGGCTGATATCTGGCAGCCAAAGGAAATAAACAAGTGAAGAATGAGCAGAAAAATAAACTGGATGAAAAGAAAAATAGAAGACTTAAAGGCATGTGGAGAGAAAGGAATGAAGAAAAGAGAGAGGCAAAAGGACATGCCTTCCCAGTTCTAATGAGGCAAGATTGTACTCCCTCCTATTTAGTTTCATAGGCGGCCCTGTCTGGTTTCAGTGGGAGAAGATACGCCTAGTCTCTCAGACACTTGATGTGCCAGGGTTGGGGATACTCAGGGAGGACCCTACACACTCAAAGAAGAGAAGGGGGATAAGGGAAAAGATTGTGGGAGGAGGTGACTGGGAGGGGCAGTGAGCAGGATATAAAGTGAATAAGTAAAAACAAAATCAAATCATCATGCAAATTTTAAAAAGTAAATTTAATTAAAAAAAACTAGTCCTGGCTCAGCAGTTAAGAGTACTTGCTGCTCTTGCAGAAAACCTGGATTCAGTTCCTACCACATCTATGGTAGCTCACAACCCTACATAAAACTGTTTCAGGGGATCCAATACCCTCTCCTGTCCTTCTCATACAAGGCATGCATATATTGCACAGACATAAAAGCAAGCAAAATGTTCAAATACAAAAACTAAAAATAAATAATCTTTTTTAAAAAAGTAGTAACTAAAAAAGAATCCATTCATACTACAGTACAGAGAAACTATCCTCAAACTTTTATGGATCAATTTAATGGCACAATTTGAACACGTTCTTCACTCAAGAAAAGGAAAAATGTTCATTTAAGTCAAGTTAAGATACTATGTAAACTGGCATTAGGGCTTTGAAATCACAGTTGTTAGTATAAAACCTAACTGCAACTTACCAGAAAGTAAACTCTTATTAATATTACATTTTTTTAATCTTTTACATTACATAGTCTAGTAATGTAATTGGACCAAAACCACACTGAACTGAAGTTTAAATGTAAGTACTCACATGCAGTATACAAATATGCAGCAACTGTAAATCATGGGGAGCTCATCCAACAGCTACACAAAGCAGAGAAACAAAGATGTGAATATAGAACAGCTACAATTTTGAAAGTTAAAATAAAACTCCAGGTTGATTATGATGGTCATCTCTGAAGCTAGGAAAGTGCCTCAGTTGTACAGCGCATTGTGTAGCATGCATAGGCCCTGGGTTCAACTCCTAGTTGCTCCCCCTAAAATTATTCTTATTGAATTTCTTTTATTAATTATTTAACATATTCATCACCACCAAATTTACTTGTCCAGTGTGTTGGTTTTAAAACTCCAGAGTTATCTATCCATCCCTTCTAAGGCACACATCTAAGTGGCAATCTGACTGACTTTTCCCAAAAAGCAATCAGAGTCCAAGCCAACAAAATCTGAAATGGTTGTAAATGTGCAAATTTGAAAAATATTGAGGAAGCAAAATAAACAGAGATTTGTTTTTAATTTTATAGAAAGGTGAAGAAAAAGAAACTATAAGGAATATATCAAGTTTCTTGCTTAACATCTCAGGATATATTAGTACAGTTTAATGAAATTATAGGAACAGAGAAAATGACAAGAACAATTTTCAGCATTCTGAGTTTAAAGTACCTGACACAGGTAGTATGTAGAAATGTCAATCAAGTAATGAGAAGGACAAACCTGTAGCTCAGGAGAAAGGTATGAACTCCAGATATTTGTGGCTTACTTAAAAGGACTACGTTTACCAAAGTATAAATATGCATTCATTGGTGTGCACATGCATGTGAAGGCAAGTGGTGTTTTTCCTCAGGCACCCTCCATCTTGTTTTTTGAAACAGAGTCTCTCACTGATCAGGAGCTTACAATTAGGGTGAACTGGCTAGCAGTCATAAAGCACCAAGAATTTGCCTGTCTCCCCTGGGACTACAAGCATATACTACCACTCTTGGCACTTGTATGTGGATTCTGGGAATCAAACTCAGATTCTCATACTTGCATAGCAAGCACTTGAGTGATTGAGTTATCATTACATCTTGTTTATTTTTGTTTTTCTTTATTTATTTAGCTTTGTGTTCTTTTCTTGAATTGAAAGTGACTCTAAACTGAGAGAAATAATCACTTACTTTTGCCATTACTCACCTGCATTTCATATTTCAGAGTCATGTGGAAACACCAAGATCCCATTCCTACCACTGAAATTAAGACAGACAAATAAAAAGATTCACAAGAAATCCTTTGGAGGCCAGAGTGACTTCAGAAGACAGAAGGAAGTAGGAAGTTTATTAAGGTCTTGTGACAAGATATAGCTGATGCTAAGTGCTACGACTGATGATTTTGGCATAGAAGAAAACAAGCACAGTATAATATTTCTAAAGTTCTCTCTACTAAGTAATTTAGTATACTAACATTATTTCTATAAAGTACTGAATGCTCAGGATAAGCTTTAATGTGCATAGTTGGTCAGCTTCCTTTGTACTCTCTTGTACGTCTCTGATCCAAAAAACCTAGCAATATAATTTAGAGAGTCACAATATCATCATATATACAAAACTACTGTAAATACACCTAAATGAAACTCTCTTAAGAACTTTTCTGGAAATAACAATATGTCAGGAGCCATAATAGGACAAGCTAATAACTAGCAGGTGATCATCCTGAAATGCCTGCTTCGAATTATTATATAATCTGTGACAGGTGAGCCTTTATTAAGCAAGGCTGTAAGGGACTCATTTTAGGAAAGGTTTCTGCTATTAATATGCTTTTCTTGTTATTATTATACATATATAATCACTAAGTAATAGCACACCCCTTTGGATCAGATCTCTGCAGATCCATGAAGTTGTACTGTCTTGTAGTGATGCTACGTAGACAAACAGATGACTTAACTAAGTCTTAATGATGATCCTATAAGAATTCCTAAAATTATATCTGTGATTATTAAGCTCTTTTATAATGGGGCTGCTATTAGGTCCTTTTCTGATAGTCAAAACTGCCATGAGAACTCTGCCAGTCTCCCAAGTGTCATCAGTTAATTGCTCTTAGACGTAACCAGACTTTCTCCTACTCAGAGCACATTCAAAGAGGTTGTAAAACAATTGACCAAAGGTCATAATAGGGGGACTAACGATTTATTATAGGTGCTAGGACAGAAGATAAAATATTGACTGGGCTTACCTATACAAAACTTTACTTATGGTTGTAAACCTTCAGTGAACCTGTGGAGCTGAGACAGGTGATGGATGTTTAGCTACATAATTACTCCTAATGGATATACATGTAAACATTCACTGTTGAAAACTTCTATTTCAATTTATGGTTTGATTTTCTGTGTGAACTTTTGGTGAAGTTTTTAACATGTGATCATGTATTCTGAAAGATGTTTAAGGGCTGAGGACAAAGAGAAGAGTCAGAACTGGGGGACAGAAGTGAGAGGAACAGAGGTGAGAAGAACTGAGCTGAGAGAGGAACTGAGCTGAAGAGGTTTTAGGCAGAACACTTTTTAGATTAGAAGGAGAATGCAGAGTGGAATAACTTAGGAACTATAGGTAACATAAAATACTAAGAGAGCAATGTACAGAATGCAGAGGGAAAGAGGAAAAAAGAAGATGCTGCAGAGAGCAGAAGGAGCAGGCAGGCTTCTCCTTACCATGGGACAGAACAGGTTCCATGGTAAGGACAAGGCAGGCTTAGTCTCATTAAAAGAAACAAAGCTTTTTTTCTTACAAACATGGGTTTAATTCATTTAGCATTAAAAGGGTAGAAGCCTTTTCTTTCTCTATGTTATAAAGATTGGAACTCCATTTTTCATCCAGAACAAGTAAGTTCTTTCTGCACCGGTGCTTGGCCTTTTGCTCCATATGCATATGCAAGCATGGATGTGTGTGAAGGATGTAATTGTGAGAATGTATGAAGCTGGGCCCACCTGGGTATGAATGGATATGTATAAACGAAAAAATGGGCATGAATCTGTATATGAATTTATGTGAGATTGTGCATATTTGCTTATGTAAAAGTTTTTCCTTCTGTCAGTGTTATTCTCTTCTCCTGGTTCAATAGAAGTTTATTACACCAAACGTTCCCTACCCTGACAAGCAAGAGGCATCTGGACAATAGGGAAAAGGCTCTAGCAATCAATCCTTTACTTAATTTCTGGCCTCAGAGGATCACAGAAGGCAGGTCGGCTACAATAGCATAGTAACTTAGACTTAGATACAGCAACACTAAATTTCTTGTAAGAAAAATTCTTAGCCTCTGCCTATGCTCTTCCCCCTCTGCTGCCTCAAGAAGAAGCAACAAGAAAGAAGGAACACCCAGTCGGGGCTACCCCCACCCCCGCCCCGGACCAACACCCTTGGGTGTACTGCAGTCTCTATGTGTAAATACTTAATTAACTTTGTTTCATTGTGATACATTCTATAATTCTTTCCATGATACAGTCAAGGATTCAAGGCAACATCTCAGACACTGGTGGTAGTTTTGGGCTGTGTCTCTTTGCCATAATAAATAGTTCTATGTATTGAAGTTTTATGCTATGCTAAGTATGCTGACCACTGTATACCTCTAGTTCCTCTCATTTTTATAGAACCATTATCACTTACCATCTGGCTTTAATGTAATTCATTGGCAACAAAGGATTATACATGGCATTCAGCTATTAAGTAATAAGGTAGGTATTCTAACTCAGGTTCCTTTATAAAATACTTTATATACAACTTATATATATAGGAAATAATTACAGAGATATGTACAAAAAGGCATAAAGATATTTTCAATTTTCTGGCCAAAAAGTGGGCTTTGTGAGCATGACTAATAAAATTTTCCAGCTAAGTAGGGCTTTCATAATAAATATTGTATCAACAATCCATACATTCCATTCCATGCTAATAGAAAGGGGAAAAAAAGAAAAAGAAAAACACCCTTCGCCTCTTTCTGCTGGTGCTAGGGATTAGTTAGAGCTATGTCCATTGCACGCAAATGCTCTACTACTGAGCATCCTAAGCAAAAACAAACTGTAGACTGAGACAGTCTAAATTGTACAGATTGGTCTCAAACTCACTATGCATCTAGGAAGCCTCCCAAATGGCGGGGATGCATGTGTGCCCCACTACACCTGCCAAGTGTGTAGTTTGTCTATTTTTCCTTACATCTGAATTTAAATCACAGAAAGTCATTTCAAAATGATGGACACAGATTCACACATTTTCTTTCAGGATTTTTAATATTTTACTTCTAAAACTTATATTTCTGATTGATTTAAAATTTATTTTTGTATATGATGTAAGGTATATAGTCAATGACTTTTTCTAGCATTTCATTTATGAACTATTTTGCCTTTGGCCCAATGACTACAGATGACATCTTTTTCAATATTTGGTATGCTGTATGTGTCCAGGAATTGTACATTTCTATTTTACCTCATTTGTTAGCATATAACTATTTATAATAGTTCCTTATGATTCTTTTGTATTACTGTATCAGTTGTAATTAATCATCTTCATTTCACTGATCATATGTATTTTTCTATTTATTTTTGCTCTAATATTTGTTATTTCCTTCCTTCTAGTACTTTTAAGGTCTATTTTACCTTTTTTTGTTTCATGTGCGACATGAAGGTTACTTGTAATCTTCTTGATATAAACATCATTTTTTGAACTGTTTTGTTATTTCCCACAGGTTTTGTATATTTCTACTTGTTTTACATTCTATTTATCCACGAGTATACCTTAGTTTCTACATATCTGTAGAGTTGCTAACATTTTTTCTGTTATTTATTTGTAGTTTTACACTTAAATTATTTCAATTGTTAAGATGTGTTCTGTGAGCCAACATATGATTTGTCCTGGAGAACATTCCATGTGCTATTGAAATACTTACTGCTACATACAACTGTAGCAGTTGGGTGCAGTGTTGTGTAAATGTCTTAACTGCACTTGGTCTATAGTATGATTTAAATCTGTTGGAGTTGTTGTTGCTTTTGCCTGCTCAGAGTAGGCTGCTGACAACTTCTTTTACTACTGCACTACAGTCTGTCACTTCCTTTATATTTGGCTCGCTAATGTTTGGTATAGAAATATATTTATGATCACTGAATTGATCTGTTTGTAATGATCTGTTATGTAATGACCATCTTTGTTTCTTTCTACAATTTTACCAGCAAGTATTTTATCTGACATCAATGTAGCCACTCCTTTTTACTATCTATTTTCATAGAATATCTCATTTGGAAGCAATATACAATTACAAGTTTTACTTTTTAATCATCCAGCTATTCTGTGCTTTTTAATTAGAGAGATTTAATCTATTTACATTCAAGGTAATTATTGGTAAGTAAAGACTTGTTACTATAGTTTAAGCTTTTTAGTTGTTTGTGTATACTTCTTTCTTCTATTGCTCTCTTTCTTTGTGATAATGATTTTTCTCTAGTGTTTTCTGATTCCATTATTTTCTTTTCATGTTTTTTTTTGTAGTTACTACAAAACTCACCAAGAATGTCTTATAGTTACAATAGGTTACGCTAAGCAGATTAAAAAGTCATTTGAAGCCGGGTGTGGTGGCGCACGTCTTTAATCCCAGCGCTTGGGAGGCAGAGGCAGGTGGATTTCTGAGTTCGAGGCCAGCCTGGTCCTAGTGAGTTTCAGGACAGCCAGGACTACACAGAGAAACCTTGTCTCAAAAAAAAAAAATGTTATTTAAAAAAAAAACTCATTTGATCACACAGAAGAAAAAAAAACCTTCATATTTTAACTTTTCCTAAATTTTAATTTCTGATGTCACAAATTTTTATATTCTTATCCACACCATTATTAGTTATCATTACTTTAGTAGATTTGTCTTTTATCTTTCATAGCAAAGATGTAACTAACTTATAGATCACTATAAGTTAATTTCATTGGGAAATCCTAAATTTTACTGTATACTTTAATTGTGAATTATATACCTTCATACATTTAAGTTACTCATTGATGTCCTTTTCTATTGGTTAAAGAGACTCCTTTAGCATTTCTTATAAAGCAGGCTTGCTTGTGAGTGTATACTCTCAAAACAATCCTCTTAGGTCTCAGACTATATTGAATTTGCTTAGCATCCTACCGAATCCTGAGACTTTCACGAATACTCTTGTCCATGAATAGATGTTATGTGAGACCTCTCATTAACACTAGACCATATGGACATTATCTCTCACATGTAGCACCTTTTGGTGTTTATTTCTTCATTTGAGACTGTTTACTTAAGTTAGAAAGATTAAATTATAACATCTACTTTTAAATTAACTGAGAGAAGAATTTATGTCAACCAAAACCCGTTGCTTTTGCTTTAAAGTGTGGATATTTCATTCCTTTCCATGGAAGGAGTTACAGAGACAAACTATGGAGCAGAGACTGAAGGAAGGACAATCCAGAGACTACTCCACCTGGGAATCCTTACCATATTCAATCATCAAATCTAGACACTATTGTGGATACCAGCAAGTGCTGGATGACAGGAGCCTAATATAGCTGTCTCCTGAGAGGCTCTGACAGTACCTGACTAATACAGAAGTAGAGGCTCACAGCCATCCATTGGACTGACAAGGTCCCCAATGAAGGAGCTAGAGAAAGGACCCAAGGAGCTGAAGGGTTTGCAGTCTCATAGCACGAACAACAATATGAACTAACCAGTAACCTCAGAGCTCCCAGGGACTAAACCACCAACCGAAGAGTACACATGGTGGGACTAATGGCCCCAGTTGCATATGTAGCAGAGGATGGTCTAGTTGGTCATCAATGGGAGGAAAGGCCCTTGGCCCTGTGAAGGTTCTATGCCCCAGTGTAGGGGAATGCCAGGGCCAGGAAGCGGGAGAGGGTGGGTTGGTAAGCAGGGGGAGTGGGGAGGGAACAGGGTTTTTTTGTTTGTTTGTTTGTTTGTTTGTTTGTTGTTGTTTTTGTGTTTGTTTTTTATTTTATTTTTATTTTTTTTCCAGAGGGGAAACTGGGAAAGGAGATATCATATGACATGTAAATAAAGAAAATAATAAAAAAATGTAAAAAAAGAAAAGTAATTCTGTAAAGAAACTGTTCTTAGAGGAGGGAAGGCTACTCTATTCAGAGTAAAGGTTATGAATGGTTTATAAGAACCTTAGTTCATCAACCCAGATGTCCCTCAACAGAAGAATGGATACAGAAACTGTGGTACATCTACACAATGGAGTACTACTCAGCTATTAAAAAATGAATTTATGAAATTCTTAGGGAAATGGGTGGATCTGGAGAGTATCATCCTGAGTGAGGTAATCCAATCACAAAAGAACACACATGGTATGAATTCTCTGATAAGTGGTTATTAGCCCAGAAGTTCAGAATACAGGAAGAACAATCCACAAACCACAAGAAACTCAAGAAGAAGGAAGACCAAAAGGTGGACATTTCATTCCTTCTTAAAAGGAGGAATCAAATACCCATGGAAGGAGTGGCAGAGATTAACTATGGAGCAGAGACTGAAGGAAGGACAAGCATATAGCTATCTCCTGAGAGGCTCTGACAATACCTGACTAATACAGATGTAGAGGCTCACAGCCATCCATTGAACTGAGTACACGGTCCCCAATGAAGGAGTTAGAGAAAGGTTCTATGGAGCTGGAGGGTTTGCAGCCCCTTAGGACGAACAAGAATATGAACTAACTAGTACCCTCAGAGCTCCCAGGGACCCAACCGCCAACCAAGGACTATACATGGTGGGACTGATTGTTTTGGCAGCATGTGCATAGTAGAGGATTGCAAAGCTGATCATCAATAGGAGGAGAGGTCCTCGGCCTGTGAAGGTTCTGTGCCCCAGTGTAGGGGAATGCCAGGGCCAATAAGTAGGAGAGGGTGGGGTGGCAGGCATGGGAATGGGGGAGGCAACAGGAATTTGTTCTTGTTGTCTTTGTTTGTTTGTTTGTTTGTTTTTTGGAGGGGAAACTGGAAAAGGAGAAATTTACATGTAAATAAAGAAAATACCTAATTTAAAAAAAAAAAAAAGAACCTTAGTTCATGCTGCCCCCTTCTGTCAAAATAATAGAGGTTTTTTTTTTGTTTTGTTTTGGGTTTTTTTGGTTTTTGAAGACAGGGTTTCTCTGTGTAGCCCTGACTGTCCTGGAACTCACTCTGTAGACCAGGCTGGCCTCAAACTCAGAAATCCGCCTATCTCTGCCTCCCAAGTGCTGGGATTAAAGGCGTGTGCCACCACTGCCCCGCTAATAATAGAGTTTTTAATATCTATAGCTAACTATAATTTATTTTATATGCAATAATGTTTAATTTCAAAAGGTAAGCATCCAAAAGATAACAGAATGCTACAAACTATGTTTAATATAAAAGACTCTTGAATTTTCATTGATATAATCTTTATATCTTGTTTTTCTGACAAGAATGTTACATAATTTTTCCTTGAAACTGAGTTTTGCTTATGTATACCACGATGGTTTCGAACTCTTGATCTTTCTGCCTCAGTCTCTGAAGTGCAGGGATTGTAAGCATGTACCACCATACTCAGTCCCTATATACTATTTGAGAGGTTACAGTTTTATACAGCGTAAATGTAAGAGTGTGTAAGAAAATTATAAGATGTAATTTAAAATAGAGTTTAGGCTCTTAGGGTGAGAAGCTAAACTAAGAAAGAAAAAAAGGAAGAAATACAAAGAAAACTTCTTTTTTGTCTGCCGTGATGTATTTCCTTTAAAAAGAAAAAGTTAAGATCTGAAGCAAGTAAGAAAAACTACTGGTCTGGCAAAGTTGGGTATAAAAACATGTTTATTTTATTACCTCTATTCTGTACATTTATAGTCTGAACTTTTTCAAAAAAGTTATTCAAAATGCAGTTCAAGTCACTGTCAAGGTCTGTGAAGTTTCAACTCTAATGTTTCAAATTGTGTTCAAGTTGTATACCAAGTAATTGCTTTTAGAAATAAATGAGAATAGCATGCAACGCATATTGTTTTTCAGATGGAGTAGTCTACATACCTGTGAGTGCTACGTAAGCAGCAATGTACCGTTTCTCCAGTCTATCTCTAATGCCTTGAAGTGCACCAAAAATTGGAGGTATGATCATAATCAGGTTACTCACTGTATTCCCTACAGGAGAAAAACCAAGAAGATATTTAGATACCAGTAACACTTAAGGACACATTCATTTGGTCTTTAGCAATAGTTAAGTAAGAAATTCCTTGGGGCCTGGTGGTGGTGGTGGTGGTGGTGGTGGTGGTGGTGGTGGTGGTGGTGGTGGTGG
>JADRCD010236165.1:17679-45970 GCA_019843815.1 Montemys delectorum
GGTGGTGGTGGTGGTGGTGGTGGTGGTGGTGGTGGTGGTGGTGGTGGCGGTCGTGGCACACGCCTTTAATCCCAGTACTTGGGAGGCAGGGGCAGGTAGATTTCTGAGTTTGAGGCCAGCCTGGTCTACAGGAGTTCCAAGAGAGCCAGGGCTACACAGAGAAACCCTGTCTCAACCTACCCCCCAACCCCCCAAAAAAAGAAATTCCTTGGAAAGACTGTGATAAGATATCAAAGTACTATAAAAAGGTCTTAATTCAATAAAAATTGCTCAAAATAATCAAATAAAACATTCCTAAAAAACATACTTCCTAAAAAATGAAACTAAGAATGTTTTATAGTATAGCAACTTCTAAATTCTATAAGCAAGTAAAGGATCCCAGAGATAAAACAGTAAGCTAGCTGAAGATGGAAGTCTATACCAATGTTACACAAAATGTGGTTCTCTGCAAGTGAATAATATAAACACTGACATTATAATAATATAGTATAATATAGTATAGTATACTATAATTAATAATAATATAAATAACTCATAATTTTGACTGTGCAATTGAAAAGCAATCAACTGAATGTCCACATTTTATGTATTTTTGTAATATTTCATTTTTCTTGTAATATTCTTAGTTTACAAGATACAAGATGGTAGATTTTTAAAATTTAACTTTTCTGTAATGCAATGGATCTTATATGACTTGTTTTCATCTTTAAAAACACAAAGCTCTGAGGAACAGCAAAAAAGCTCAGCAGGCAAAGGTGTACGGCCAAGACTGATGACCTGATTTTAATCCCTGTGGTCCAAATATATGTTGGAATAATCAATTCCTTCACATTGTTTTCGGACTTCTACATGTGTTCTAGAATGCATATGCATGTGCACACATGTAAACAAATAAAACATGATAAAAATAAAAACAAAGTTCAAACATGAATAGCAAAAGAAAAAAACCAAGTCACAAAAGTTAAGTTAGTAAAACAAGGAAAGAAATGAGTGAACAATACAAATTTTATTATAGGCAGAGATGAGTAGCATATTTTTAATGTTTCAAGTGAATGATTTTCAATATAGTTACTAATATCAAAATAAATCTTCAATTAATTGAAAAAGCAGAATGGAGACATTTTTTTAAACAATCAAGGACTGAAAAGGTATATTTGTAATACATCTTTTTTCTAGAACAAATTAGATAATATAATGAGCCAAAATAAAGACATTAACTATAAGAAAGATAATATAAAAATCTAAGAAACAGAAGTTGCAACACAGGAAAGTAAAAAAGTTCTGTCCAAAATATCAGAGGACATAGGTGAAAATAAAGCAGGAAAGCCAAAAACTGTGGGATATTTCCAAGGAAAAATAGGCAAAAAAAAAAAAAGGGTCAGAAACTTAGTGGGAAATTTAATGGATGTATTAGAATTAGAGTTTAGTAAAACAGGCTTGTGCTGAATAGTAGGTGTAATGGCTATTCCTGGTTGTCAACTTGACTACGTCTAAAATAAATTACAATCCAGAATTAGAAGGCTCACCTGTGGCCCTAATCTAGAGGCTGAGAGATACAAGTTTCTGACCTGAATCTTGGCATGGAGACCTTGAGGAATAGTGGCTACAAATCCCATAGGATTAACATAGAAAGCTCTATGAGTTCAAGGTCATCCGGGGTTAAAGGTGTGGTGGCACACACCTTTAACCTGGGCCACACTTTTTGCTGGAGACCTATATAAGGACATTGGAAAAAGGAAGGCTCTCTCTGCTTTGCCTGCTTGCCTTGTGGGACTGAGCAATTGCTGGATCCTTGGACTTCCATTCACAGCTGCTGCCGTGACTGTTGTTGGGAGTTCATTGTTGGGAGTTGGACTACAAACTGTAAGCCATCAATAAATCCCTTTACTACATAGAGACTACCATAAGTTCTGTAACTCTAGAGAACCCTAACTAAGACAGTAGGCTAACTCAATTACATGTAATACTGTAAAGAGTGACCACATAGAGTTGGTTCTCCATTCAACCCACCACATACTGGAAATATTTTTTTAATGTTTATACTAAACACAGACATTTTCTTGTCCTTACTTCCTCAATAATAAAGTATAGTAACATATAGTATTTTCATTGTGTTAGGTATTATAAGTAATCAACAAACCATGATGCATATTGAAGGATGTGCAGATTAAATAAGAATATTACATCATTTTATATAAAGGACAAGCAACTGCAGATGTTGATATCACTGGCTGTCAGGAAAAGGCATAAGGTCCCCTGGAACTAGAAGTAGAGGTAACTGTCAGGTGCTGTGAGAATGAACTGGGGTCCTCTTCAAGAGCAGTAAGTGCTGTTCACCTCTGACCCAACCCTCTAGCCTTGTATTTTTAAAAAGCTGATTTTGGAGTTGGGAATTTAACTCAGTGGTAGAGTGCTTGCCTAACAAGCACAACACCCTGGTTCAGTCCTCCAACAGTAGGGTAAGGTGAGAGCAATGAAACAACAAAATTAAAAGATTGATTTAGGGCTGGTGAGATGGCTCAGCAGGTAAGAGCACTGACTGTTTTACCTAAAGGTCCTGAGTTCAAATCCCAGCAACCACATGGTGGCTCACAACCATCCGTAATGAGATCTGACAACCTCTTCTGGTGCGTCTGAAGACAGCTACAGTGTATATGTATAACAATAAATAAAAAGTTGATTTAAACAAGACATAAAATTGCTCTTTAAATAAGAAATTATATAAATGATAGTCAATTTAGATTTACTAAATGAAAATAATATACATTATTGTAGACTCAAAAACATTTTTATTAAAAACTGCTATTAATCAGAATTGATAAGCCATGGAGCAATCTGAGCAAGAAAAGTTTACAATAAAGAATTACTGAAGGGGCTGAGATGTACATTAATTGGCAGAGTTCTTGCCTATCATGCATGAAACACTAGATGCTAGGAAGTGATTCCCAACATCACACTAACCAGGCATGGTGGTGCATGTGTATAATTCCTTTACTTGTGACATGAAGATCAGAAATTTAAGGTTATCCTCAGCACCATAGTGAATTGAAAGCCAGCTTGGGCTACTTGAGATTCAGCTCAAAAAGAAAAAAAAAAAGATGAAGCCAGGTCACCTGGTGTAATATACCTATAATCCCACCATTTGGGAGGCAGAGGTAGAAGAATCTCAAAAGTTCAAGGCTATATTATTAATTAAAAGAAAGGAATTAGAGTAGCTAGTTTGTAAGAAGAGAATTCTCCAGAATAAGGAATAGTAGGTGCAAGGTGAGTATAATTATCAAAATGAAGCTGGTTATAAGTTTGGTGGTATTAATGACATTACTAATCCTCTGGGAGAGAAGTCAGAGCTGAGCAGGCCCTAAGGAAAAAAGGAGGCTGCTAAACTGAACCAATCGATTTCAGGTTGCCAGACAAGGACATGCTGCTTTGGGAGAGAGACTCTGCATTTGTGTGAACAGGAAAGAAGAAAAGGCTTTGGACCTCTACCAAAGCAGTATGGATCAGATATGACGGGGGAAGAGCCCCTGAAGATCTTGGCTACAGACAGGAAGGAAAAATTCAAGAGGACTAAACAGGACAGGTAACATGATTTGCTGATCCCTCCACATGGTAACAGCCCTGAAACTGGCTTTGACATAAAAATGTCTCTAGCCAAAACTTCAGTTAAAATTAGCCAATAAATCTTGTTGATTATAGAACCCTTAAAATTCATCATGCCATCCTTCACATGGCATGAATGAAGATTTATTACAACTGGTTATTGATCAAACTTTCACCTGCTCAAAGAGCAAAATTTATCCTTAACTGATCTGTGCAACTTGTACAATCCATACAAATATCTTTATAGAACTAAAAATTTGGTTGTAAGATTCATATATTGCCCAAGAGGTTGGAAGAGGGCATCAGATCCTCTAGAACTGGAGTTACAGATGATCATGAGCCAACATGTGGGTTCTGTGAACTGTAGCTGTGTCCTGTGTAAGAGCAACAAGTCCTCTTAACCACTGAACCATCTCTCCAGCTACACAGAAAAAACTTAAATGAAAATGGCCAGTTCAACAAAGATTTCAAATCACCAATTCAAAAATATGCCCCACGTGATTTTTCTGAATTTAACATATAGGTTATCCATTAAGAACACACACATACACACATAACTGCAAGATGATGCCCACAAGTGTGTTTTTAGGGAGCCCTTAAACAAGGAAAATAAAAAGACAAGGACCAATGTAACCAACATTCAGCATCTTGTTACTTCATGTGTCCTACAACAACAAATGTTGACATATTCCTCTGAAGAAGAAAAAGCATTAAGAAATACAGAGGAAGCTGCAGAATCATGTGGCTCACATATATACATGTTGGCAAAATACTCACACACACATAAAAAAGTAAAATTTCTAGAAAGTATTTTCCAAATATTATGGCTATTCACAAAGCAGACTAGTAACTTTTTTTTCTACATTGGAAAGTGCTGAGCTATTCAGAATGGGAAACTACAAAAGTGCTCTTATTTGATTGAACAAAATCACTAGATGAGCCCTTGAGAGGAAAGACAAAAACAATGACTAGGAAGGATGTTATTTCAGCTATGTGCATAGTTGAGAACACCATAGAATTTAAAAGCAACTGAGGAATTCACCTCAGTATTTCCATCATAGAAGGGTAGAGATGAGGACCACTCATGAAAATGAAACTGGGAAGGTGGATGTCTTCCAATGAAGACAGATTCTCTGTATTCAGTGGATGCCCCAAGTGTATCACAGAGTAACTGTATTCCAAAACTTTATTCTACAATGTTTTTTGAAATTTCTAAAGAAGTATGGTGCTACAAGATTTTAGGACTGTGAGTAAGAAAATAGCACACCTTGAGAAATTTTAACACACCAAAACCAGAGCAAATATTATAGAAGATATCTATGGCATGGGAAACAGAACATTTATGAAAAAGAACAAAAGCAACAATTTCATCTCTTTGTATTTTACATTCTTAACAAAAACTAGAGTACTTGACAATACCAGATAAGTGTTTTCTGGATTCTGGGAAGAAATAGTTTTTAACTGCAAATTTTATTATTAGCTCAAATACAGACCTTGTACATAACATACAAATCTATGCTTTGCCCTTGAGGATACAAGGTACAATCTTTGCTTTTACTTCAATTTACTCTTAACGAAAACATGTTATAGCCATAATCTTACATTCCAATTTTCCTACTCCTCCCCACTCCTTAAAAAATTCATCTTTTACATTTTGATGCTGAATTGAAGTTATATTTTCTTACATTGATACAGAATTTATATATTAATATAGATTTAAGGTTTTCATTGGTATATATCTTTACATTGATATAAAATTCAAAATTAATTTCATTACTCTTAGAAAGGAATTGTGCTTGTGCAACTCATTTGAGAATACAAGGCAGAAGATAAAGGGAGTGAGCTTTCTTTAAGGGTGTGACCCTTGGTAGATCTAGCAGGTTCAGTGGATGGCAACACACCTAAGACAATCTAAGCAACAGTGATAGAATTCGATGTATTTTTTGAAAAATAAAATTAATGACACAACATATGGTGGCCACAGCATAAGGGATGAATCTGGAAGAAGATAGATATAGGAATGCATATTATCAAATATTGTATATGAAACTCAAATAATTAATAATTAACAAAATAGTTTAAAATTAAAAAAAAAAATACAAGGCAGGCCAGGCAGTGGTAGTACACACCTTTAATCCGAGCATTTGGGAGGCAGAGGCAGGCAGATTTCTGAGTTCAAGGCCAGCCTGGTCTACAGAGTGAGTTCCAGGACAGCCAAGGCTACACAGAGAAACCCTGTCTCAAAAAACCAAAAAAAAAAAAAAAAAAAAAAAAAAAAAAAAAAAAAAAAAAAAAAACAAAAAAAACAAAAAACAAAAAAACAAACAAAAAGAATACAAGGCTTAGACCCAGTCCTTCTAATAGCTGCTATTACAAACTGTTTAGGATGATTAAGGAATGCAAGTTAAAGATCAGACAGTAAACTCATTGTAATATTAGATTCTGATTAAATAAAGTATTTTCAATACTTCAAATAACTAAGAGTAGTCAAGGTTTAACAGTTCAGATATACTATATATACTTAGATAGTCTTCAAAAGCATCAGGGATCCACAGAATATGGCACTTAAAATCATTTCCTTATTAATAGATCTTTTGACTAGGAGACATGTATGTTTCTGACAGTACCCCTTTCTCACTTCAAAGAAGATATTACCTCCAACTGGAGTTGCTTCAATTGTGGCAAGCTAGCCACTGGGTAAGAAATAGACTAATTTCATTCTGCAGACAATTAGACAATTACTATCCAAAGAGGGATACACAGATTCAGGATACTTGACTGCTAAGCTCAGCCAAGACAAGGGTAAGCTAGTCCTTCATAATTCCTGCTTCACTTAAGTTCTGTCAGATGGTTCTGGGCCAGAAGGCTGAAGACAGATGTTCCACTGTTATAAGAAATTAGAGTCTGTCAGCTGTCAGCTGTCTCTACAAATTGTGTAAACTTTGGAAACTATGTCTTTGTGTTACCTACATACTCAGGTAACATTTAATTCCTTCTCAGATTTCTGATGGGATTGAAGACTAGTTATAGACTTATAATTGAACTTAAGTTGTTTAGCAAAATAAGATGATCTAGATTTGAAAGGGTGGTTTTCAGTTGGTAAGGCAAGTTAAAATCAAACCTAATTGAAGTACAGAATTGTAAACTCTTAAGGTTAGGATATATGATACAATACTTTATCTAAACTGCCAAATACGATGAACTGGATGTTATAAGTGTATATCATACCTTATGATTTACATAATTGTTATAATTATGTTCAATGTATGTCTGAGAGAAAGGAGCCTTTTTAATTGGACAAAAAGGAGGAAATGTAGTGTTGCAGGAATATTAAAAAAGAATGGCATGTTCCCATGCTACACCCAGCTACTCTCTGCCCCAGCGGGCTGGTTAGCTACGTACTGGCTGGCATGGCTGGCCTGTTCTTATCTCGTGGAGACTCTCAGACTCAGAGCTCCAAAATTTCTCCACCCAGGTCACTAAGTTCCCATTGGCGGGTCACTACCATGCCAGTACCATGTAATGACCACCCACTTCGCAGTTAGCTATCACAACTCCCAGTAACCCAGTAAAATCAAAACTCTAGAAGCTTATAACTAATCAGTCAGATTTATATATCAATAAATTCTCAACACACAAGATGCCTACACAATAAATTCAAGGCCAACTGATAATGGTACAAGCTGCCCACCTGGATTAGACAAGTTACCCCAATTATTCTATCCCTATAGATATTACACCTACCTGTGGCTATTTAAAACCATGCAGAATCTAAATCATCCTGTTCACCCTCTATCTTGTTTCTTTCTCCTCCTGTCTCCTCCATCGCTCCCTGTCTCTGCAACTCTTAGCACTGCCTCCCTTTTCTGGGTTGAATCACAGGCCTCCTGCTACACTAAAATTTAAATTAATTGGACAGGGAAAATCCTGCCACAATGTAGTGGGTTTGGCCTAATGCTGGTTGTATTCTAAGGTTAATTTTAGTACCCAAAACTGCTTAAATGAGTGTCTGCACATAAGACACTGCACATAATAACCCCAGTTGGTTCTGACTGGTAAATAAAGATGCCAGCAGACAATGGCAGGGGAGGGTAGACAGAGGTAGGACTTTTAGGATTCCTGGGCTTGGGACAGAGAGAGGAGAAAGAGGAGGATCTGCCATTCTGGGAGGAGAGGAGAGATGCCATGCCTAAGAAGAGAGGAGAACAGAGAGGCAGAGCTGGCATGTGAAGGAGCCAGGAGAGTTTAGCCCAGTTGGGTAGCCCTCTGGGTCCAGAGCAGCCAGATAGAATATATAGAATTTAATAAGTGATACCTCGGGATTAGCAGTGAGATGAATTGCATAAAGGTTATGAAGTGGCCCAGCCATTGAACTGATTAAGGCATATCAAAATATAAAGGCTGTGTGTGTGTGTGTGTGTCTGTGTGTGTTTCATTTGGGAACATAAACTTTTGGGGTGGGCAGCAGGAACACCCCACCAGGACTTATATATTAAAAAATTATTACTACAATTGTGTGACCAGCCTGGAATAGGTGAGACCCTGTTTCAAAAATAGACACACTATACCCATCAGAAATCTCCCTCCTAAGATGCCAGTAAACACTGACCACCCAGCAGGAGTGGCTGGGGAGAAGTTGTTGGCTACTATGTATTTTGGACTAAACTTCAGGACCTGGGTACTAGAGAAGCTTCCTGCACTTGTAGGAGCTATATGCTACTAATGTCACTTGGACCAAGAAGTTGCCTGGCCACCACAGAAACACCAAGAAAGGCCCTTCCTCCTGTGTTGTATCCCTAGTGCCCTCCACTGATAAAGTTTAACTCCTTCTAATTGTCAAAGGAACAATTAAAGGTAGTATAGAATGAATATTGAATTTGGAACAAAAATAGGCAATAAATTGATATCTAGTACAATTAAACTGCTTTCATCAATTGTGTCTGATCACAACTATGGCTGATGAGGGTTGCCTAACAATCACAACAAAAGTAGGAGTTTGGGTGAAATAATATTTTTCCTTTTCTTCTCCATATATTTTAATATAGCCATAGTATTTTAATTTAAATATTAAAAAGATGAAAAATATAAAAATAAATGCTAAATTACTTCTGCTAAGAACTTAATTAGGTTTAGGGTTAATGCCTAGAACATTATATTAAAAACAGCTTATTTTCTGGAAATAAACACTTTCATTCACACTGTGGCCTTGTTCTCGATACTTCTGTGCAGTTGTGAACTCTGTTTGTCAGCCTTGGGCCTATAGTCTTGAGACCGAACACCATGCCTACGATAAAGTTGCAGAGTTCTGATGGAGAGATTTGAAGTTGATGTAGAAAATGCCAAACCATCTGTGACCATCAAGACCATGCTTGAAGATTTGGGGATGGATGATGAGGGAGATGATGATTCTGTTCCTTTACCAAATGTTAATGCAGCAATTCTAAAAAAGTTCATTCAGTGGTGCACCCACAAGGATGACCCTCCTTCTCCTGAGGATGATGAGAATAAAGAAAAGTGGACAGATGATATTTCTGCTTGGGACCAAGAATTCTGAAAGTTAACCAAGGAACACTTTTTGAACATATTCTGGCTGTAAACTACTTAGACATCAAAGGTTTGCTTGATGTCACATGCAATACTGTGGCCAATATGATTAAGGGGAAAATTCTTGAGGAGATTCATAAAACCTTCAATATAAAAAATGACTTTACTGCAGGGAGGAGGCCCAGGTGAAGAAAAGTGAACTGCTGTGCCTGTCACTGTAACACTAGAAGGGTTGGTCCAAATGCTAGTTGCACTGCTCTTGTTTATAATTGTTAATATCAGAGATCAGTAGACAAACACGGCCTTGTCCTCACTGCATGTATAGTTCCAGTCCAGATCAGACCCGTGGCTGAGTTTCTTCTATGAGCAGAAGTTTCCTTTTCCCCCCATTACTCTGACTAAAACCGAACGATGGTTCTCTGCAGAAAGTGGCATTTTGGGCTTTCCCTCTTTCTGTAAAGTGATTTCTGCCTCTAGTTCATTGTCTAGTTAACTTCAGTGAGTCTTTCAAAGTTGGCATTGTAAATAAACAACTTAGGAGAAATACACTGAAATAGAATTAACAAAACATGCTATCTGTTCATGAATCAGAACTGGAACAAGGCACTTGAAGTTAGCCATGTGGATGTCCTCCAACCTCTTAGGCTGCTGGTAAGCTCGTGTGCAGCTGGGCTCTCTTCACTGGATCTGAGGCATGTTTTACCTTTTTTTTAATTTTTAATCTTCTCAGCTTTGCATATGTTGCCTAGAGATTAGTTTACTACCTTGTTTGTGGTTTGGGAGGGGAGCCTGTAACTCAATAGTTTGTTAGCTTTTCAATTAAAAAAGACACTTCAAAAAAAATTCATTCATATACCACACAACAGCTGATAAATATTTAATAAAAACATTGTCCTTAGATATAGATCTAAATGAATTAAACAATCTTTTATAAAAGGGCTGGAGAGACAGCTCAATAAGTAAAGTGTTTTCTTTATAAGCATGGGGACCTGAGTTCAGATCTCCATATACCACATAAAAGCTGGGTGTGATAGCATGTACCTATAACCTTAGCATTTAGGAATGGTTGGTGGAGACTGGAAGATTCCAGGGCGTCACTGTCTAGCCAATCTAGCAGAAATGGTGAGCTCCAGATCCAATGAGAGGTCCTGTTTCAAAACAAGAATAGTAAGGTGGAGAACAACTAAGGAAGACACCTAATGTTAATCTCTGACTTCTACACTCACATGCATGGGTGAATGAATGTTCTCTACACATACACACACACACACACACACACACACACACACACACACACAAAAGTATAAATAATTCAAAAAAATCTTAAAAGTTTAGACAGTCTCTTTATATAATACAATTTATAGACCAGGTTGGTAATATTCTAGTAATTCTAGAATTGCTTAGTAAAGTCTTTCTTTTCAAAAGAGACTCACATATTAAAGTATGGTGTTATGATTTGAAGCTGAAATGGCTCTCCCACAGGCTCATTATCTGACCCCTTGTTCCCCTGCTGGTGATGCTACTTGGGGAGAATCTGGAATGTGTAGGAGATGGGCCTGGCTGGTAGAAACAGATCATTAAGGGTAAGTCTTTGAAGATTATGCGTAGCCCCTGCTTTCTGTCATGCACTCTGCTTCTAGATCTACCACACACCCAGGCTTCCATGCCTTTATCCTACTACAATGAGCCTAACTCAAAACAAATCTTCAAACTGTCATGTATTGTAGTCACAATGTCCACAAAGCAACTAATAATATATAAGGAAAGAAAGAAAGACAGACAGACAGAAAGAAGGGTAGAGAGGTGTCTTAGTCAGGGTTTCTATTCCTGCACAAACATCATGACCAAGAAGCAAGTTGGGGAGGAAAGGGTTTATTGAGCTTACTTCCACATGGCTGTTGATCACCAGAGGAAGTCAGGACTGGAACTCAAGCAGGTCAGGAAGCAGGAGCTGACACAGAGGCCATGGAGAGATGTTCCTTGCTGGCATGCTTTCCCTGGCTTGCTCAGCCTGCTCTCTTATAGAACCCAAGACTTTTAGCCCAGGGATGGCACCACCCCTTTGATCACTAATTGACAAAATGCCCCACAGCTGGATCTCATGGAGGCACTTCCCCAACTGAAGCTCACTTCTCTGTGATAACTCTAGCCTGTGTCAAGTTGACACACAAAACTAGCCAGTACAAGAGGGAAGGAGGGAGGGCTAGGGGAAGGGAGTAAGGGAGGGAAAACATGCAAAGGATAAATTTAGAAAAGAACTCTGAAGATATACAAACAAGGTGTTTTGTCTCAGCATGACAGAAGGTGGAGCCAGTGTGTTCAGAAGGCTAACTGCCCAGTATCTGGCAATATATATAAGACCCTGAGGTGACTAGATTCTGTAATTTGGAGTTTAGATGAATTTACAATTATACAAATCATCTCACAGAGCTAAGGTTCAAATATAGAAGCATTAAAACTTAGTAAAGCTGCAAAATATACCCATTATGCTTTACTACTCTTCAAAAGCTCTCCTACGGCCAGCAAACGAGCTGATGAGGGGGATTCTGCAGTTCTCCCAAAATTTCATTTTACCAAATATTTTCATAGAATGTCCAAATAATGCTAAAAATTCCTAGGACTTCAGAACTGGAAGGAGACAGCAGGATCCTGAAACTTAATCTCTCCAATTTATAGTAGGCAACATACTGTTCTATGGAGGCAATTTATTAGCTAACATCTTAGTTTAACAATCTGTAACTGAAAAATATTTGAATGATTACATATTAAAGAAATATTATGAGATAATACCATTACGTGCATATATTCAGTCTTAGTATAAGTAATATCTTCTGGGACGTGAATGGTGGTACACACCTTTAATACGAACACTTGGAAGGCAGAAGTAGGTGGATCTCTGTGAGTCAGCCTGGTCTATTCCAGAACAACCAGGGCTATGTAGAGAGACCCTTCACAAAACAAAACAAGACAAAACCAATGCTGTCTGGTCTCTAAGAATATTTGCACTCATACACATACTCATACAGAAGCACAAACAAATGCGCATAGTTAAAAATGAAAAAGTAAAGCAAACAAAAATAAGTCCACTCTGGCTTATAAAAAGTATTTTTCACATTTTTAAATATTTTAAAACCATAAGCTATGCAAATGAAATATACATATTAAATTGCATTAGAAGCAGATTTTAGGCTTATGAAGAAACCCAAGTAAAGAGATAAGAGAGGAGCCAAAGCTCCACAGAAGCCATGGCTAAGGACCTGATAAGATAGAGGTTACAGGGGAGGAGAGACTCAGCAGAACAGTACTGTGTGTCTGCCTTAGAAAGCTCCAAGTGAATACTAAACAGTGAAAAGGACTTGAAACAGATTGGATGAGTCAGAAGGACAAGAGAAAATGGTCTTCAACTCACTGGAAGAATATTTGTTAAATGAAGTTATCAGATTTATCCACAAGTCAAGAAAGACAAGTTTTCAAACCATGCTAAGCAATGAAGAAGTACAAATGAAATGTGAAAAATCTGAAAATGATTATTTTGAAAATCTCAACTTTCCTATATTTTAGTTAAAACTTTTAGAGCCCAGCTCAAGTTTACTGATACTAGGTAAAGTTTTTCCCAACCACCTTACAGAAAACTGGCTGTTCTTCTTACATCACATAATGTTCTAACGCCTCACCCAGCACTCAGCTCAGATTACCTTGCGTAGATAGATCTCTTTTCACTATATGTGTTAGTATGCAAGAACAATGGCCTTATATTCATTCACTCTCTCAAGTGGTAAAAGGCACTACAGACTCATCAAGGTGACACAAAGGATAAAGACACTTGCCCTGACTCCTAGCCTGATGACATAAGTTCAATTCCTGGGACCCACACAGTGGAAGGGAAGAACAACTCCTACAAGCTGTTTTCTCTCCTCCACACGTGTTGTGGTGAGTGTGCAACCCAAGTGCATGTGTGCACAGGTGTGCTCGCGCACACGAGCACACACACACACACACACACACACACACACACACACGTTACTTTTTTAAAAGATACTATAAAGCAGTGGTTCTCAACCTTCCTAATGCTGTGACCCTTTACTACAGTAGAGATCCAATCATAAAGTTATATCATTGCTACTCCTTAACTGTAACTTTGCTGTTAGGAATCATAATGTAAATGATATACAACTCTCACAGGATTCATGACCCACAAGTTGAAAACTGCTGCTATAAAGGAACACAAAAGTAAGATGGCCTACATGAAAATTAAACTAGCACCAAATTTATACAGTACTCCAGATACTTAAAACCTAGTAAATATTGGGGCTGGAGAAATGGTTCAGTGGCTAAAAGCACTTGTTGCTCTTCCAGAAGATGTGAGTTCAATTCTAGAACCCACTTAGTAACTCAACACTGGTCTGTAATGCCAGCTCAAAGGGAATCCAAAGCCCTCTTCTGGCCTCCAGGAACACAAGGTACACAAGTCATGCACAGATATGCATACAGGCAAAACATCCATACACATAAAACAATACCAATAAAAATTAAAAACTAAAATAAAACTAACCTATAGACATTTTAGATGCATTCAATTCCAATTAATGGAGTCATCCTTTTCTCCCAAATGTATTTGCTGTAACAATTTCATACTTCAACTCTAACACCATCATACTTTTTCACTCACTCTTCATTTACTTATAACTGAACTGTGTAAGGGCCTGGAGAGATGGATCTGTGGTTAAGAGCATTCACTGTTCTTCCTGAGGACCCAGGTTTGGCTCCCAGCACCCACTGTGGGTGGTTCATAACTAACTGTAAATCCACTCCAGAGGGTAGGTACTTTCTTCAGACTGCTTCTCTTCTGGGTCCTCAGGCCCCTGCACTCACACTTGAATATGTACATAAAATCCATAATGAAAATAAATCTTTTTTAAAAGATGCATTTAAATTTAATTAATAAAATGGGACTATTTCATACTACTAAAATTTCATCAAGGATACCATTTATACTTTTATGGTTTCTTTTCATTAAAGCTTTTACATTGGCATGATTTCCTAAATTACCTTAGACATATAAAATAGTTTTTTAAATGTTTTACATTTACTTCTTTGTGTAGGGAAACAGAGGGGGCCTGAATGTAGAATTTGCAGGACTCAGTTTTCTCTCCTTCTACCATGTGGGTCTAAGATCAAACTCAGGTTGTCAGGCTTAGCAAGAGGTGCTTTTTGCTTGCCCTCTGAACCACCTTGCCATCCCAAAAAGTTTTAAAAATGAACTTAAAGTAGTTACAAGAGGGAAAATACTTTCCTGAGTCCTAGTTATTCTTCAAGACTCTGAGTATGCCCAAAGACTACTAGTGTGGGTCCCATGACTTAAAAAGTATTGTTATCTTTAATATGTAAAGTTTTATTTATTTATTTATTTACTTACTTACTTACTTATTTAATGTATATGAGTACGCTGTCATTGTCTTCAGACACACCAGAAGAGGGCATCGGATCCCATGACAGATGGCTGTGAGTCACCATGTGTTTGTTGGGATTTGAACTCAAGACCTCTGGAAGAACAGCTAGTGCTCTTAAGAGCTGATCCATCTCTCCACCCTGTAAATATTTATTTTTAAATTATGTGTACGTGTATGGGTCTGTATATAGGTATGTGTTTATGGGTGTTGGTGTCTATGGGAGTCAGAGGAGTCAGATACTTCTGCAGCTAGAATTACAGGGGGCTGTGAGCCAACCAATGTAGAATCTAGAAATGAAATCTGTGTCCTTTCCAAAAGCAGTACACACTGTTATCTACTGAACCATCTCTCTGGCCCCACCACTGCTTTTTAAAAGAGAATCGCAGAGTATCACATTGTATGAGATATTACAGTTTGTGTGATTAATCTCTTTTTTGGTACACACATAGACTAATATGCACACAGGTAAAATTATGTTAAAAGCTTCTTAAAGAAGTTTAAAAACACTGTGGACATCTGTCTTGTTTCCTTGGCCACCATAACAAGCTACCATCTACCATAAGCAATCATATCTTTATTGAGAAGGCTAGAAACCGAAAAGCTAGGTGTCAGTGGAGTTATTTTCTTTGTAGAGGCACTGAAGAAAAATGGTTCCCTCATTCCTCTGAGCATTGGGTGATTACTGGCATTTCTTGCCACTCTTTGGTTTGTAAATGCATCATTCCAATCTCTGCCTCCACTTTCCTCTGCTTTCTTCACTCTGTGTCACTGTGATTTCTTCTTACACAGATACCAGTCTTTGAATTTAGAACAGCTTAGTTCTGGTATAATCCCAGGATTTCAACTTTATCTGCAAAGACTCTATATTAAGATCAAGTCACATTCTGAGATGCCAAATGGACATGAACTTCAGGTGAACATTATTTAAACTCCACATATCATTGAACATACTTACGACTGAACATATTTTAAAGCAGCAATTCTTTTTCAAACTAAAATGCTTTTAAACTAAGTTATAACATTCACATAGTTTACCAAAAAAAAAGTGAAACAATAACAAGGAAATTTTCCTTGAGAATTCCTTAATTGCCTTATATAATATAGTAAACATAACCCAGCACATATTTCTTTTTAAATGTATTTATTTTATTTTATATGTATGTGTGTTTGCCTATGTGTATCACTGTTTTACCTGTGTGTATGTGCACCACACATATGCAACGCCAAAAGATTCCAGAAGAGAAAGCTAGATCCCCTGAAACAATAGTTACACATGTTTATGAGCTGCCACATGGGTACTGGGAACCAAACCCTGGTCCTCTGCAATAGTGGCAAGTACATTTAACTGCTGGGCCATCTCTCCAGCCCTGAGAATATATTTCTTTACTATATATTTTATTAACCCACAGGATGAATTCCTATCAGTGGAATCTTCTCCTGGATACTACCCAGAATTTCTTTTTAAGAGCTGGCTCCCCATGTGGAATGGTTGCAAGTTATAAGAGCTTCTACAGTTCTACATTCCCCTGGTCAATTCTCACATTAATCCAAGACTCTTTGTTGTGAAAATTAGAATCAGCTGCAGTGATGCAACACTCTTTTGAATATTTATAGGAAAGTGATGTAGTTAAAGCATATGTATCCATATTCAGACCAAGTATACTATATAAAACAGTAAACTCAGAAAAATATCCCTTTAAAATACCTTATGATAACAGAGATTGAAGAAAGCAAGCTTAATAACTATAAATGAACTGGAACTGGGAGTTCCTACTTGAAGTTCTGGTTTAGACTATGGGCTTGGACTCCAAGAAGTTCCAGATCAACAAGGTAGGTGGGGTGACTGACAGGCAGGCATAAAGTTTCAGGTAAACCTGAAGCTCTTTGGTTTTTATTTGTTTGTTCTGTTTTTAAGAGTTGTACTCCCAACTCTTGAGTGTACATTTATTTACTAATTTGCCATGAAATTATCAGGAAGTAACTTTTATATAAAGAACTAATACATACCAAAGTATGTAGTCATCAGATTCACAAGAGTGTTCTCTAGGAAAAGCACTCGTGAGACTGTTTTAAGATGAAAGTTTAACTAGCTGCTTTTTTCATGAGCACCATTTTAATTTGAAAAAAATAGTGACAGATAAATCATAATTATTTAGTCTTAGGAATATTCAAGATCTTCCTGGAAAGAAACAAAGTTTAAGTTCCTTCAAGAAAAACAATTGTTTTGACAAAATGTTACCTTTCAAGCAAAACTTAATATTGAAAATCTTGTAACTACCACTGTGAGACTGATAGCTTGCCAATACTTACAGGCTTATCTAGCAACATCAAAGTGTTATAGTAACAAATAGATTTTTAAAATATTAAATAACTACTTTAAGTCTAAAGACCTATATCAACAGTGAACCCTTTTTTTCTGAGGCATGATGCTATAAAGTCATACAAATTTGGTAAAAGAGCATTCAAAGTGTAAGAAAAAATTAATTGCTATATTTTAATGTCACATACTAAAGTAAGATTAATGGTACAGTCATGAGGGAGCATGTTTTAACTAATCATAAGACTACAACTTGTCAAGTTTTAGTATAGTATCAAAGAGCATCCACAATTATTGAAAAGGACTATCAAAATACTTTCTTTTTCCAACTACCTGTGTTTAAAGCCTAATATTTTTATAAACTTGAACCAAAACATTATTATTATAAAATGCAAAGTAAAAGGGGAGAACTCAGCTGACTTTTATTATGCTTAATGGTGGAGCCTTCTAAAATGTAAAGAAATACCACTCTTATCACTAAAGTTAATTATTATTATGTGTGCACATGAGCATGACGTATGTGGTAAGGCGCCTCTGTCACAGCCCACATGTGGAGGTCAGAACTTTGTGAAGTTGGTTATTCCTTTCTTTTCACCTTACACATTCCAGTAATTCAAATTAGGTCATCAGATCCACGAGGCAAGCACCTTAACCTAATGAGCCATCTCACCAACCCTCTCAATTTTTAAAAGCAGGAAGAGATCCTAAAAGCATAAAGTTTGAGAAGAACCTGATACAGCATTAAATGAATGCACTCCCACAGGCTGGCAGATCTTTCAGTGTTGGCCAGGACTGGGAATGGGAGAGTCTCTTTTAGTAAAGTTCCCATAATGTACTTCTGTCTAAAAGATTTCCACTGGAGATGCAGATCAGTGACAGAATCCTGCTTAGCATGTGGACATCATGGGTTTAATCCTTAGCATTTGAAAAAATAATAATAATCAAGTTGGAAGAGTAGAAAGAAAATCTATATGCAGGGGATTCTATAAGTCTTTTGCAGGTCATAAAAATTCCTAGTGTAGCCTGGAAACTTGAGCTTTTAAATGACAATAAAAATCCAATAAGTGATACAAATGTAAAAAAAAAAAAAAAGTTCCAAGAACTCAAACACTTGAAAACAATTATCTCTTTGCAAAGTCTCTTTCATTTTCTTTCTTATACTATCAGAAATTTTAAGGAGCAGAATTAAAAATTAGTGGTAGAGAAAGGATTCACAAATGGTTCCAGATACAAGAACTTTTTATACTATACAACTCTAGAGTTTCCCCATCTCAGTTGATAACTATGGTTGTTTTAGTGATATGAAAAAATGCAAATATAAAGATGAACATGAACCAAAGCCCTGATCATGTTTTCAATATTTATACTTTTATTTCATTTTATTGACTATACAGTACTTTAGTATAAGGCTACATCATATTTAATTTACATAATTTTCCAGTAATCAACATTAAGCTTGTTTCCAATTTTTACTACAGTGGTCAATGGTATAATCAACAAGGCACAAAAAAACACAAAAAAAAAAAAAAACCCACAAAAACAAAAACAAACAAAAAACCCTTTGGTGAGTTTGGTTTTTTTTAAATCTCACTTATGGCAGGCTGTATACAGCTACAACTTCTGACACTATCACTTGTTTTCACTTTTCTCTCTATATAAGTGCTTCGGCAGAAAAATGTAAGGATTACTTTCCTGTGTTACAAATGAGAGGATAGACCCCATACCAACTGGCTTTCCTACATTTATACTGGAAGAATAAAAGCCATCCCAAACTAGTGTTCTGATGAAATGTCCCTTTCCTTAGCCCTATTCTACTTTTCTTCCTGTCTTAACATGTTTTGTTATAATAACAAAACACTAGAGACTGTAGAACTTATTTACCTCAATGTTCTGGAGGCAGAGAAATTCAATATCGACAGGGCTTCATGTTGCATCATAACCTGGCGGATGAAGGAAAGTGATGCACACAAAAATAAGGGATATGTCAGGCTCACTCTTAAGATAAATGATCAGTGTGTGGAGCTCTCATGACCTAATTCTAAAAAGTCTCAAGTCACAATGGTGCTACATTGAGAAATAAATTTCAACATGAATTTTAGAGGGCATAAAATATATTTAAACCATACCATTCTCATTTTTCCCTTCCTGGTTCCAAAAAGTCTAATATAATTCTGTTCTCCACTGCTGACCTTAAATAAAAATACAGAGTCTTTTTAATTATCTGTAGTTCTGCAGTATTTTTTGCTGGTGAAAGAGACATTGGGTATGGATAGAAAGAGTAGAACCACAGTTGAAGCAACTAGGAAGTTCTATATAAAAATTAAAACAGCACAGCAGACATTGCTCAATGGTACACCACTTGTATGGCGTGCATAAAGTCCTAAGTTTTAGCCCAACACAAATGCATATACATGCGAGTGCATGTGAACAAACATATATCATCAAAATAATATGATGCTGAAACAAGAGAGTTCAATAAGACAGATTGGAAAAATCCAGATACTTACTCTAGTACATTTGGAATGTAGTATATAATAATGTTGGGTTTCTTTTTCTTTTTTTTCCCAAACTGTTGGAAGAAGCATTTACCAAATGGTAAAAGGTAACTGAACTAAAATCATCTTGAGAAAAATTATGCTCAATCTCTTCTCCATATCGTATACTAGGTTATTCAAATAAAGTTTTTAATATGTAAGAGTAAAGTATTGAGAATACTAGGGCATAATTTAAAAAAAAATCATTACGTACTACATGAGTAGCAACACAATACACTCCACTGAGAATTTCAACCTTGAGCTCTCCTACAACCTAAATTTATAACCCAAATCTCACTGGTTCAATTTCAGAGATAAGCAAACCAGTGCTCAAATTAGGAGCCTTTGGTATCTTTCACAGCTTCAGTGTCTCCTGACCTTTCTTTTGCTATGCCTTCTCATGCTCCTTTAAATAAAATTCTATGGTGACTATGGTTTATGAAGATGAATGAGTACTTTCAGATACCCAACCTTGTGAAATCTTTACAATAGTATTTTCTATAATTTTCACAAATGTAAAAGTAGGCCACGTAACCAGTTCATATTCTTACTTGTTTGTTTGTTTTTGGTTTTTTTCGAGACAGGGTTTCTCTGTGTAGCCCTGGCTGTCCTGGAACTCACTCTGTAGACTAGGCTGGCCTCGAACTCAGAAATCCACCTGCCTCTGCCTCCCAAGTGCTGAGATTAAAGGCGTGCACCACCACTGTCCGGCTCATATTCTTATAAAACAAAAAGTGTCCAAATCTTATGCTGTTTCCTCACTTATAATAAATATATTCATGGCCACGGATACTCTCTTTCCAAAGCAATTCTATAAGTGGATAAATGTATGAGAGCACTCATTTAGTAAAGACACTGAAAATCAAAAGAAAAAAATGACTTGTCTATGGTTGTTCGGCTAAGGAAAATGCAGGGGTAGATTCAACCCTAAGACTAAGTTTATTAATTGTACTATGCTGCTTAGGAAGGTTTAGGAACTGCACTGAGTAATGTTTTTAGTGAAACAGAAAAGAAGATAATTTGAATTTCAAAGACAGTGAAGACTTTTTTTACACAGGGTCTGACTATGTAGGTCAGGGGCTAGTCTGCAACTTCACAAATATCTACCTGCCTTTGCCTCCAGAGTAAAAAACCATACTCTAAATTTATAGTAAAGTTATAAACCATTAACCAATATTTATATGCTACTTTAGGGTCTATGGAAGTCATTACTTATCTAAACCTTTAAGATAATTGACAATCCAGTATGATGGCTAAAGACAGCTAAAGAAACATTAAGCAATTTGTCTTTTTTTTTTTTTCTCTTCCCCCTTTCCCTTTCTCCCTCTTGCTCCAGCCCCTCTTGCTGCTCCGGCCCCCACCCACTCCTGCCCCGACTTGCTCCAGGTGCCCCGCAACTTTAGGGGCTACGCAGGTAGCCTACGCAATTTGTCTTATATAAAATATTTCAGCCAGGTAAGGTGGCACATGTCTTTAATCTCAGCACTCAGGAGGCAGAAGCAGGAATCTCTTGATTCCTCACTTGAATCTCTGAGTTCAAGACTAGCTAGCCTAGTCTACAGACCAAGATCCAGGATAGACAGGGTTATACAAAGAACCCTGTCTCAAAAAACAAACAAAAGAACATCAAGGAAAAGTCAGGATACTGATTATAAAATTTCTATTTTCAGGGCTGGAGAGATGGCTCGGTGGTTGTTAAGAAACTGTACTGCTCTTGCAGAGGACCTGAATTTGGTTTCCAATACCATGTCAGGTGGCTAACAACTACCTGTAACTTCAGCTCCAGGGCACACAATGCCCTCTTCTAACCTCTGGCAAGCACTGCATTCATGTATACAAACAAATTCATACACATACATACATATTTTTAATCTTAAGATATCTTTTCTAATTCCATTTTATGAACTATTTTTTCTTATATTATTCTGGATTTTGTGTATAGTTGTTAATCTAGAAAATAAAAAAAACTCAGTAAGCCTTTACTTACTTTATTTAGAAAACCTATTAATTTAGAATTTTAAAATAAAGTAAGTTAAATGTTTTAGTAAAGATTTGATTCTCTTCATAATTGATAGCTATAAATTTTTATTATAAATGTATTCAGTTAAGTATCATAATCATTCTAGTAATAGTCAATATATTTCAAACATTTTTCAAGTTATGCAACAAATGAAATAATTCTTTCAGTCAGCTTCCTTGTAAATATGAATAACAAAACCAAAAATTATATTTATAGTTATACAGAAAATAAGCTGTGAAATTCCTTTGAAAATGTGTAACTGGTTGTTTATGTGTAGCAATGTTTCAGTCTTCAACAGTATAAGCAGCTAAGTGTTAATTTTAAAAGAGTACTAAGTAAAAGAATAGGATTATGAATTTACTTAACTTAGTCCTTTAAAGGTGTTTAATTTAAATCTGATTCCTAAGTACTAGAGAAAAAAACTGAAAAAATATACATGTAAGTTTTGTTTTGTTTTTTTTTTTAATTCTCTAATCTCTCAAATAAACTAAGCTACCTTTATCAGAATTTCTGGACCAACTTTCCCTCGAACAAGATATTTTCCCCCTAAGGTATTCATTCATTGCCCAAGTGTCAGCTTAAGGTCTGGGACAACTGCTTGACAGAAAACCAAAGAAAACAGAATGGGTCAGCTAAGTTGAGTGAGACATGGTAACAAACAGGTTTCTCTGTGATCCAAGTAAAGCAACAGTATCAACACACATAATAAATATTTCCATAGTCATCCCATTAAGTTACGATCTAAATACTGAATTTCACATTTTGCTTGAAATAAATACAATTTTTTTAAAGACAGGTTAAAACAAAAGAAATAAAATCAGTCTTTTATATTTTTGGAATCTCAACAGTAACTGATTTACATGACATCATTAGATATAAAATGCCATCTGTAGGTTGGGTGTTATTATCCTTCTTTTACTTACCCAAGAACTTGATCTCCATAGAAAGTATATTAATTGCTCTGTGTTGTATAGCTGTTAGAATGGAATATCTAGACTTACCCTCATGTCAAAGACAAACTATGTTCTTCCTATCACAGCAGATGAAAAACAAAGGAAATTAAATACAGAAGATTCAAAATAACAAGTGTTACTCTCTACTAATAATTGTTAAGGGCAAACAAACTATATGTATATATAATTCTGAACTTACCTATACTTCTAAAATGAATTTACTTATATGCTTTATAATTTTAAAAAATGCTACTGTACAACCAGATGGTGGTGGTTCACACCTTTAATCCCAGCACTTGGGAAGCAGAGGCAGGTGGATTTCTGAGTTCAAGGCCAGCCTGGTCTACAAAGTGAGCTCCAGGACAGCCAGGGCTACAGAGAAACCCTGTCTCAAAAAAATAAAAAATAAAAAATAAACAAAAAACAAAAAAAAACAAAAAAACAAAAAAAAAGCTACTGTTAAAGAATTCTTCACTGCTATAAAGAATCATTTACTGAGGCTGGAGAAATGTCACAGAGGTTAAGAGCACTTGTTGCTCTTGAAGAAGACTCAGGTTTGTTTCCCAGCACCTACATGATGGTTCACAACAATTGTAACTCCAGTTCCAGGGGATCTGATGCCTTCTTTTGACCTCCATGGTCATCAAGCACACAGTAGTACACAGACATACATGCACGCAAAACACTCAAACACAAAACAAAATTAATCTATTTAATAAAAAAAGCAAAATAATCATTCTCCCTTTTTGTTATTTATCCTTTCTAATTTTTTAAGTTTACACCTCAGTGTATGACATAAGTGGGAGAAAAAATCTATTGTATAACACTGCAGAGCAATATATATAAACTAAACAAAAGAATCAGCCAAATGGGCTGGAGAGATGGCTCAGCTGTTAAGAACACAGGCTGCTCTTCCAGAAGACCTAATTTTGATTCCTAGCACCCACACGAGGTAGCTCACAACTGCCTGTAATTCCAGCTCCACGAGATCCAACACTTCCTGGCCTCCACAAGCACCAGCAGTCACATGGTATACATTCACACTCACACACACACACACACACACACACACGTAAAAAATATTTTTGGAAAAAAAGGCATCAACAAAAAAGTAAGTGAAGAATTACAAAAAGATGAAAAAATTTAAAATATAAGTGAACATTTTATAATGTTTAAAGAAATAAAAGGTAACAACAAAAAACAAGCACAAAAGAAAAATATTATTACCAACACTGAGACAAACTTGGAAAAAAATTAATTCTCTAGAAATGAAAACTTTTTTAAACTTATTTATTTATTTTTATGTCTATGAGTGCTCTGCTGCATATACACATTCATGCCAGAAGAGGGCATCAGATCCCTTTATAGATGGTCATGAGCCACCATGTGGTTGATGGGGAATTGAACTCAGGATCTCTGGAAGAGCAGCTAGTGCTCTTAACCACTGAGTCATCTCTCCAGTTCCAATGAAAAGAATTTTCAAAAACTAAAATAATTGTAAATTTAGAAAAAAAATCAAAATAAGTCTCAATTAATCAAGTAGAGGGGAGAGAGTGGCAGGATAAGACCGGAGATAGTAATAGAAAGGACCATTTAAACAAGTACACAAAACAATGAAGCTGTGCTCTGCTTAAGAAAGTAACATAAAGTACAAGTGTTTACAAAGCTGAGAAGCAAAGGTAGATTATGAAAGTGCTCCTACGTTATACCTCTCAACACTACATTCCTATTATACCAATGCTGATCAGTGGTTATTTTTTACGCTCAGGAATAATTTCATTAGGGTTTAAAAGAAAAGCCCTCAGAGCAGGCAACCTGTGAATCTCAGAAGCTGTCTGGAGGAAAAGACTGAAGGTGAGAAGGAAAATAAAACCATGTAGTTTAAGTTGGGATGAAGGTCAAACACATGACAGAAAGGATAGCTTTATAGAGTAAGGAAGCTCAAAATGTTGGGAAGCTCTGAGCATGCTTGGAAAAAAGAGAGAAAGAAGAAAAGGAAAAAAAAAAAACTATGCTTTTCTGAATAATTTAGAAAAATTGGCAGACTTACAAAACTACATAGCCGAAACCCAGTAAACTACTATCTAGATGGCTTTCTTCCCTCATATCTATCCACTTATTTACATGCAATAAAACTGCTAGTTTTTTTTTTTTTAAGATTTACTTATTTTATATCTAAGTACACTGTAGCTGTCTTCAGATGCACCAGAAGAGGGCATCATATCTCATTATGGATGGTTGTGAGCCACCATGGGTGTCGTTGCTGGGATTTGAACTCAGGGCCATCAGAAGAGCAGTCAGTGCTCTTAACCACTAAGCCATCTCTCCAGCCCAAAACTGCTAGTTTTAAAATATATAAATTCTTGGCTAAGAGAAAATAGCTATCAGCAATATTTAGATGACAGCCCAAAAATCCTTGCACTACAAATATGCAAACATGTTGGAAATTTTCAATAAATATATTCTTTGTTTTGTTTTTGTTCCCAAGACAGGGTATCACTATATAGACCTGGTTAATATAGTCTATATAACCCTGGCTAATGACTCATGTAGACCAGGCTGGCTTCAAACTCACAGAGGCAAGTCTGCCTGCTCCTGCCTCCCCAATGCTGGAATTAAAGGTATGTGCCATCACTTGGCTTAATGAATATATTCTTAATCAATATTAAAACTCAAGATACTTCTAAGGAATGTGACAAAAAAGGAAATTAAAAACCAATATGGTAACTAGGTTAAAATTGCCCCCAGAGAGCAAGGGGAAGGGCATGAGTTGCCTGTTTCGGTTGCCTGTTTGGTACCACAGAAGGGTGAGATGCAATGCTCATACTAGAATAAGACTGAGGCCATGGACCATTTCAGGAATGAGCACTAGGTCTGGGATTACCTGGTATGCTTAAGGAGTTACCTATTCACAGCTAAATGAAATTTAAAAAAGAAGAGAGAGGGAAGAGGGACTGACAGACAGACAGAGAAGAGGGTGTGTGAAAGCCCATAACACATATATGGAAGCCAGAGGACAACTCTGTGGAGTCAGATCTCTCTTTCCACATTTATGTAGGTTTAGGAGATTGAACTGAGGTAGCCAGGCTTGTACAGGATGCACTTTTACCTGAGCCATTTTACAAGTCCCTTACAAAGGTTTTCGTTGTTCCTTTGTTTTGTATTGGTTTGTTGCTGTTTTGTTTTGTTTTGTAACTCATCAGTGTAAACCTTTTGGATGACACATCTAATAATGTAAAGGGGCTGAACATGCCTGTGAGAGCAACCTCTACAGCAATGATAACAGAGATAAGAGAGATAACAGAGAAGCTACTAGACCAGCTAAGATACCAGATGTATAAACACATAGCTAAATCAATTAAAAAGACAACAGGAAAAGAATGAGAAAAGGAAAAGAACAAATGCAAAAGACAGTAAAAAAGATAATAACCAAATCATACTAACAATTATATTACCTATAAACAGACAATGTATGCCAATGAAAAGACGATTTAAACCAGGTGTAGTGGCTCATGCTTATAATCCCAGTATACAGAAGGCTGAGACAAGAGCATCCTGAGTTCAAAGCCATCCTGTACTATAAGTAAAATGTTATGTCAAAAAACAAAAATAAAAATAAGAAGAAATTGTTAAACTGACAAAAAAAGAATATAAAGTCAATTATAAATCGTATAGAAAAGGTGCTTTACATCTATAAATATACACATAGATTAAAAATTAAAAGGTAAGAGAGAAGAGCAATGCCAACATAAACTATAAAAAAGCTGGGTGATTATACCAGCATCAAAGAAAGCAGACTTCAGGACTTAGTTATTACCAGAGGAAAGAGATGAAATGTCATAGAGGTAAAGCATTAATAGTTCAAGCTTATCAATGTTTGTAGAGTCAATGATAATTTTACTATGTCTAATTCTGGAGTTCTGCTTTGCTGTTCTAATCTACCCAGTTACTGCTATTAAAAGCAGTCTGTTGTGAGAAATTAGAGAACATATCTAAGAGCTAACAGTTCACCTCAAGGATGAGTCAACAATTGTTCCCAGCTCCATAAATAAATTATTTGAACTTTAAGCTACTTACTCACTTTCAGTGGGTGAAATAGCTCTTTTGATTATTATACATATATTATAGAGATCACTAAAAGGATGCTTGTAAAATTCTAGGAAGATAAAACATCTTATGAAAGTACTAAACCTTGTTCTTATTTTTTAGTCTCATCTTCTAAGACTTAAAAGTCATGGTAAAATTTGGCATACCAAGTTTACACAATAAGAAATCAAAATTACTCAAAAATAAACTTCAAACACTATTTTCAGTTACTTATTGCCGAATAACCAAACCAAACTTCAAATTTTCAAAAGATAATTTATTATAATCTCTCATAGAACAATATGAACAATGAAAGAGACACAGATGTATAACGTATATGTAAATACCAGCTCTGAAAAGAGTAGTGTGGACAAGGGGGAGGAGTGGGGAAGATTGAATACCTAAGAATAAATAAACTAGATAACGTGATATGTGAGTATATGCTCACCAGAATGATTAAAATGTGAGTATATGCTCACCAGAATGATTAAAATGAAATTAACTGAAGCAAAAGACTGACAACGATGTGGACCAGATGATGTATGTGAAAATCATGCCTGTATTCCCAGTAGTGAGGAAAGCCAGTGTGGGTTGCATAAAAGGTTGAAGGCTAGCCTGGGCTACATAGCTAGATGCTATCTTAAAAAGAAAGCCTGGTAGTTTCTAATGCAAGAAAATATATATTTACTTTATGTCCTAAATATTCCAATTGAAAGGGTTTACCTATGAAAAAATAAAAAGAAGCATCTATTAGGCAGGTGTGGTGACGCAGCCTGCACCCCCACCCCAGCACTTAGGAGGCTAAGGAAGGACGACTGCCACAATTTGAAATCAGTGAGGGCTAAACAGATGTTCAGCCAGGGATACACAGCAAGACCATGTGAAAAAAGTAAATAATAACAAAATAACAAAAAATATCTATATCCAAAAATGTTCAAGAATGTTCATAGCAGTTCTATTGATAATTATCAAAATCCAAAAACAGATGGTCACTCGAGCAGGAAAATGGGTTTGAATTTCACTTATAGTAAACTACCAATACATAGTAACACAGATGAATCTCAAAAACATTCTGCTGAACAAAAGAAGTCTTACATCAAACAGTAAATACTAGATGATTCATTCTACTTACATGCAGTTCCACAACAGGCAAATCTTCCTATGGGAGGGGAAAATCAGAACAATGGCTGCACTGGAGGAGGAGGAGGTGACTAGAACCCAGAAGGGGCATGAGGTTCACAGCAAGCAAAGCTCCCTGTCTTTCTTTCTCTTCCTCTCCCCTGCCCCCACACTTGCTGGAAAAAATATAAGGCTTCTAGGACTTCAGGCATGCTAAGCATCCACTGTACTACAGAGCTACACCCCCCAACCCAAAGCTGCATATCTTGACAGGGGTTCTGTTACAGAAGGGCACTTATTTCTCAGCAAATACAAGTTTAATATTTATGCATTCCATTGAATGAGGACTTTATACAAAAATAAAAATAGATAAAAAGTTGAACTTTATATAATGAACAACTGTGAAAGTTTTTAGGGGAAGTGTATGGTTGTCTGCAACTTACCTTGAAATGTGTCAAAAAATAAAATGATAGGCAGAGAGAAGAATCAGTGAACAAATAGATATGCTATAAAACAGGTACAATAAAATGTTAAAGTAAAGCATAGGCATTGGGTAAATGGACATCCACTGCAGTATTCTTCCAAGTTTGTTGTACGTTTGAAATTCTCTCTCTCTCTCTCTCTCTCTCTCTCTCTCTCTCTCTCTCTCTCTCTCTCTCACACACACT
>JADRCD010236165.1:46070-77565 GCA_019843815.1 Montemys delectorum
CACACACACACACACACACACACACACACAAAACAAACAAACAAACATTAAGAGGCTTGAGAAATGGTTCAGTGGTTAAGGGGACTACTGACTGCTCTTTCAGAAGAAACAAGTTCCAGTCCCAGCACTTACACAGAGGCTTACAACTGTCTATAACTCTAGTTGCAGATTTTGTCCTCTGGCCTTGTTGCACATTAAGTATACAAATAGTACACTGATACACATGAAGGTAAGACACCAATACACATAAAATAAAAATAAACCAGATAAAACAATTAAGATAGAAAGTGCTTATCTCACATGCCTGAAGTCCTGGTTCATAAAGGACATTTTATAGAAAATAAAATGATACAGAGAATAAGTGATTTACCCACAGTCACAAGCCTAAACTTGAGCAAAGTTCTGGACTCTAGTGTACTGGCCTTTCTTTTATGCTGTTGCTTTCTCCACAGTAAAACTCTCAAGATTTTCACGACCATAACGATTCTTGCTGTTTCTCTGGCTCTGTCAATTTTGGTGAGTTCTAAACATGTCTGTAACCCTACACAAAATTGTAAACTTACTGAAAACATTGACAGTGTTTTTTGGTTTTGTGCTATTTTTTTTAACTCAATTGTGTGTTTCTCAAAAACAAACTATAGATGACAATGCAATGCTGGTGTGCTGCAGTATCAAAAGTTAAGCACATTTACAAGTCTTTATAAATGTGTTTCAGGTTTTAGGTAAGTACCATTTCACTGTGTTCCAATGTACCCATAAATATATTCACCTCAACCAAAGCCATTTACCTGCAGTCTCTGAGTTGGATATATTAACTTTAAATCTTTTTTGTATACTAAATTTTGTTTTTCATTTGTCCTTCCTTCTTCATCTAACTTATGGTGCTTTTGAACTATAAGTTGAATAAAGTACTGCTTATCTGCTTTTCCTTAGGTAAAGAATTCTCTTCGGACATCCAAAATGGCTCAGTGGGTAAAGGCACCTGACATCAAGTGAGAGGACCTAAGTTGATTCCCAAGCCCAGGTGGTAGAAAACAGAATTGACTCTTGCAACGTTTCCTTTGATGACCACATGCATATGGACACATACACAATAAATAAATAGATAGATATATAGATAGGTAGATAAGAAGTTTAACAAAAGAATTATCTTCTTTAAGGTGTCAGGACTGTCACATCTGCCAGCCCACAAATACTCGGGACTAAAAGACCCCTAATGAATGAATACTCACTTATTTCAAGAAAAATGGAAGAAGCCTGAGAAAAGAAAAGGAAAAGAAAAAAAAAGTAAGAAAGCAGATACCCCTAGAGACACATGTATGAGAGACATCTAGTTAAAGCTTTTCATGCTGAGCTACATAGAAGAAGAAACAAACACCTTTCTTACAACAGCCACTGAGACTGAGAGCTGCCTACTTCCTTCTGTGGGGGTCCTATAAATAGGACTGATGAGTGGCAACAAGCCCATAAGGAAACACAATACTTAGCTCAAACCATCCGACTCCAGAATAAATGGGAGATGATGAGTGCCAATCATTCTTTCCATCAGTAAAGGTATAGCCAATCATCTTCCTCTCACAAATCAAAGTCATAACTAAGAATTTAAAAATATTCTTTAGCTTTTTGAAAAATAACTTCTATAAAATGTGAATTCTTGTACATTCTTCTATCAAATACATTTTTAAATTAATTTCACTTGAAAGGAGGCCTGGTATCTCAGGCCTGAAATCACAGCTACTCTGAAGGCTAAGGCAGTAAGTTTCAAGGCCTGTCTGAACTACACATAGTGACTCAAGGACAGCAAGGGCAATGTATGAGACTCTGTCTCAAAATAAAAAACAGAGTTGAGCTCTAGATCAGTGGTATGGATGGATGGAAAGAGAGAGAGAGAGAGGTACATACATACATATATACATACATACATACATACATACACACACATACACAGAGAGGGACAGACAGACACATAGAAACATAGACATTTAAGTATAAATACATAGATACAGCTCAGCACGCATGCATTCCTAGGTTCAATCTCTGATCTTGGGGGGAAAGTATCCTACTGGCCTTTCCAACTATATGGACAGAGAGCTGCCCACACATAACAATTTTACAGTCTGAGACAATGACTAAAACGCTCAATACATATTTACTAAATGACAAATCCTGAAAAAAAATTAAAGGCAGGGTCTCACAATGCCTAGGGTAGCTTCAAACTAAGAATAGTCTTGTACTTCTGACTCACCTGTCTCTACCTCCCAAGTCCTGGAATTGTAAACATGAGCCACCACACCCAGATCCCTAAATAATTTTTGATTGAGTAATTTCTTCTCTAAGTCAACAAAAAGCTTAGAGCTCTCCTCTTCCTTTAGGCAATGTCTCTTCCATTAAACGACTAGTACTTGAAATCCACTTTCTGTAATATGGTAGGCTGAGGCAGTAACTTCTTTCAGACCTAATTTCTCTTTTCAAAATAGGGTAGCATCACTTTCTTAATAGGAATGTTTTGAGAACTATTAATACACAGACAATCTTCATGTAGCAAGCAGAGCTCTAATATGTACATGTCTTATTTTGACAGAATTTAGGTAAATAAAACCAATCTAACTAATATACTACAATCTTCACTGCTAGATCTTCAACTTACATATAACTACATAAATATTTTTGTGTATGTAACCAACTAAGTCAATTCTTTCAAAGTTGGTTACTTTCAAAGTCACTGAATAACTAGCCAACAGTGAGGAAAGAGCAAACAACAAAGCTTCAATTGATAGAAATTCCAAACAAATGTAAATAGAGATAGAAGAGAAACAGAAAACCATGGAAATGTTGATGCTGCTATCATTTAAGAGGCTAAAGATGTACTGCCTGAGGAACTTAGTTAAAGCAAACTTATCAATTTAAAGAACACAACAGTTGTTCTTTAAACAGTAAAGATAATCCAGAAGAATGATATTGACTAACAGCAAACAAAACTAAGTCAATTCTAACTAGAGGAAGCCTTGGAGATATTTTCACAATACAGAAAGTTCAAAGAATAAAACTCTAAAAGATTATCCAAACTCAGAAAGGATTTGTCAATGCACAATAAATACATTCATTCCATAATGCGTGATGAGAAGGCAAGCACTGTTTAAACTACATTTGATAAGTTATTTTAAAAAGAAATAAAACACTCTTGTGTATATGGTAGCAGAGAACAAGTGGAGAGGGCAGAGGACCACTTGTGGAAGTCAGTTCTCTCCCATCTTGTATGTTTAGGGAATTAAATTCAGGTCATCAAGGCTGGCAGCAGGTAAATGAGCCATCTTGCCAGTCCTGTTTGACAAAAGCTTTTTAAAGTTTGCAAACAACTATAACTTTTCAACTATTGTTATAAGATTGCTTTGAGGCCACCAAGCCTGATAACTAAGTTTGGTCCCTGGAACTCATGTGGTGGAAGGAAAGAACTGACTTCCGCAACTTATCCTCTGGTCACCATACAATGGTCTCCCTCTACCACATATTTTGCCCAGTTCTAGCTTGCATTGTTATTTGGATAGTCTCATATAAAACAGGAACCATTTACCCCTACAACTTTTGGCATATTGAGGGGCTTGTTATTTCTTAACTAAAGACTCTCTACCCTTTCCACTGGTCCTTACAATCTTTTCAAATAAAAAGTTCTAATATAGGCTGATGTTTAAAAGATAGCCTTTCAGGACTGATAGTTACCACTGCCACATCTATAGCTCCCCAAGCTCGATTACCACCCAAAATACACACACTGAATGGCAAAAAAAAAAAAGGCTGAATAACTTGAATGGTAGCCCAGTTTGTCTTTTGTGATAATACAGAATTTCATGTATTGAAATTCATGGTCTCCCTTGAATGCAAGGCAAAAATAAATAAATAAATAACTGATGGAGAATCAAAAGTACATTATAGATTTAGAATGCAATCTCAACCTGAATACTTTTTAAATACAACTTACTGCAAGCTTAGATAAATTATTTCTTAGCAATATATGCTCTTGGGCTAGAGAGATGGTTCAGTCATTAAAGACTAGGGTTACAACCAAAAATAGAGGAAATATATACTCTTTCCAGGGATTGAGTCTCACTCTTCTAATACCAGCCTTGGGATGCTAAGACAGGAAAAGTATCAAAAGTTTGGGTCAGCCCAGCCTATATATTGAACCCCTGGAGCATCTGGGCTAGAGACCTTTCTCAAAACAGAACAAGCTAAAAATTAAAAATTAAAACATTTCAAGTTCTTAGTCTGTAAAATGGTAATAATAATACCTTCTTCATAGAATTACTGTAAAACTCAAAAGAGATATAAACATCAAACTATGGTACACAGTGAGTACTTAGATAAGAACTATTGCTATCCTTGATAATTCTATTAAAACTCATTAATGTAGACGATAGAACTACACTTGTCAGAAATACATAGTATTATTAATCACCTTTTGCTTGCTTACTTATTTTGTTTTTTGTTTTGTTTTGTTTTGTTTTGAGAAAGTGTTTCATAGAGCAAAGCCTGCTCGAGAACTCCTGATTTTCCTGCTTCTATCCACTAAGTGCTGGAATTGTAGGCATGTGCCAACACACTCAGCTTTTTAAATCTGCATACTATTCAAAGGCTAAATCCTCACGATATCTACCACTATGTTACACGGTCAGACAACCAGACTCAACTTCCTTGATGTCATCTTCTCCCGAGGTAGTACACAAAGGGCTGCCAAAACATTCATTCGACCTCTTCACACAACCCCTTGATTGCTATGTCAAAACCTTCCTACAGTCTACTCAGTTTCCTTTGCTGAGGACATGAAGAAGTAAACCATTTCCCATTTCTCAGAGCTATTTGCCAAAACACTACTATCTTCCTCTCTCACAGTTCAACTGTTCTCACATGACTCAACTGCCAGTTTTCTCTTTTGATTCTAATCTAAAACCTTGGTTGTAAACCAAAAGTCTTTATTACTAATGCAGATTAATAAAACTGCAAAAGGCTAGTACCTTTACTACACGATTCCTCCTACAATAAATGACTTAAGTGAGTAATGCCAATTTTAGCACTTTCAATGACACATGGCTCTTGCTCTTACCCCTATGCCAACTTGTTCCATGCCAGTATTACTGCTTGTCTGTCTTATGTTGAAACAAAAATCTTTCCCCTTGCAGTTATTTTATTCTATCCACTGCACCTAATTCTACAATCCGGAGAAAGTGAATGAACTCTAAGCCCATCTAATATTTGAAGACCCCTAAGAGAGGAAAAATAAAAAGCTACACACTTCCAGCTTAAAGAACATGATTTTAAGTCTCCCTGGCGGTCATGAGCCTCTGGTATTCTTGCCAAAACTGTCTAAAAACTAACAGGCAAAGTGCTTCCTTTGCCAATGTTTGGGTTGCCAAGTAATTACCCTAGAAATGATCCCCTTTGCCCATTTTCTCCTTTACTGTATAAAAACTATTAATTTAAACTAGTAGTGCTGACACTCAATCTAAATCATGGCCTCAAGGGCATGGGACTAACATCCTGAAAAACTACCAAACTACAAGACTTTCTGTGGGATCATCTGGCCTGGAACTCGTCCTCCAGAAGAACTCAAGAACAGAATGTTAGCTAAGAGTTTTGCCTCACGGCCTAATAAAGTGGATCCATTCAAAAGAAGGCAATAGCAACCAAAGACTATTCTCTGCTCCTTGCCAGAAACCAAAAAAAGGACGATCAAACGCCGTGTTCTCAAAAGCTAACCAAAGTGGATGTAAGAAGTGGCTGATTTCTTTCTTGCTTGGTTGGAATAATTGTGAAGAAAACACACACACACACACACACACACACACACACACACCGAGAAAACCCTAATCTGGCTAGTAACACTGGTCCAGCAGCAGCAGCAAATCGTGAACTCTAAAAGTGCTTTCATAGAAATAAGTGTCCTCAGATGACCACTAAACCCCTAGAAATTCTCATAAGCTACATGCAGAGGGAAAGCAAGGAGAGTTAAAGTCTCTTGGGAGAGCGGCTGGGGAAGGAAGGTAGCGATTAGGTGCTCTGGCTACCACTTCTGGAGTAAGATGAAGGGTGGAAACAGGAGTGAGAATGGGGGTGCGAGGCTCCCGCATCGAGAAACGGTAACTGTCTGCTGGAAGTGAGAGTGGTCTACCGAGAACAGAGTGATGAAGGGAAGGCCCCTGAAGAGTTTCCCAGATTAGGGGAGAATGAAGCCAGTAAGCGTGCCCTCTCTGTGCTCGGCTGGCCGAGGCCGGGTAGCAGCAGTCGGGCTGGCGTTCAGGGCCCTCCCGGCAGAGACCTCCTCCGCCCCGGCCGCGCTCAGGTAAGAACTCCTATTCCCAGCGGCGCGCCTCACGCTCCCATCCGAGGTCCAGGCGCGCCTCGTACGTCCCTTTCGTCCCCAGCCTGAAGGCCCCCTGAAGCCAGCCCGGGCACAACTGGCGGCCGCGTCGGCTCCCCGGCTTCCCACGGCCGCGCACGCCTAGCCGCCGCTCCCGGGCCCGGCCTGGAGCCTACCCTCGCGGCCAGGTTCCCCCTCCGCCTTCTCCACACGTCTGCCCCTCGGCGCGCGCCCTCGCTCCCCGCCTCAGGCTCCACTCACAGAACTCAGCGATGAACACGGTCACCACATAGTTCTCCTCACACCAGTCCAATGTGGAGGTCGTGGGGCCCCAGTAGCCTTTGCGGTCCACAGCCGGAGCCATCGCGCCGACGCCCCACACTCTGCTCGGCCGCTCTCGGGCCGGCTCAGGCAACGCGCGCTCTCCGGCTCCCTCCTCCCTTTCCCACAGGCCAGGGGCGGGGCTAGAGCCGTCAGTGAACCTGCCCAGAGGCAGGCCCCGCCCACCGAGCCTCCGGGCCGTCCCGCCCCCTGCACAGTCCCGCCCACCGCTCCCGGGGCAGGCGCACAGGGCCCAACCTGACGGCGCCGGGTGATCTGGTGCTCTTGGACCCTGGGTGGGAATCCGGAGAAGTGGGAGAGGTTGTTATCAGCGGGAGGAGTTAGGAAAAAGGGCCGGGAGAGCCCGGCCGACCTCGACATGCCAGTGGAGTAAGATCGGAAGCTTCCGGCACCCACTTTTCCGTCAGGATGGGACCAAGACTCTATTAGTGTGGGGGTGGTCTGTTTTAATTGGAGCGAGAGTGAGAAGAAACCTTTCTCTGTCAAGATTAAACTTGCACAATGAGACACCTCAGTGTCTAACTCTGACCACGGACCTCAAACGAGGAGACTAGAAACAGTACCCCGCAGGCAGCTCCAGAGATTCCCAGGAAGTCTCTCTGAGTGTCCTGTAGAGACAAAGGAAAGGGACAACAACTCAGAATGTACAGAATAAAAAAAAAAAAAAAAAAAAAAAAAAAAAACAGGTGATGGGATCTTTAAAAGTATACACTGAATTAAGTACTAAAAAGTTTGTGGCTTCCCTTTAGGCTATGCACAGCGTTTTCTGCCTTCTGTGAGCTTTCCTCCCTTGTCAATCACAGGCCTCTTTCCACTTCCAGCATCAGAATTGGAATACATCTCAACCTCCACACTGGGATATTAAAGTCTGTGAGATGGCTCAATGGGTTGGGCTAAAGGCATTTACCATGCAAGCCTGGCAGGCTGAGTCTGATCTCAGGAACCCATGTAAATTGCAAGGAGAGAACTGACTTCATAAAGTTGCCCTCGGACCTCCATACAGGCAATATCACACACGTGTCTCACACACACACACACACACACACACAGAGAGAGAGAGAGAGAGAGAGAGAGAGAGAGAGAGAGAGAGAGAGAGAGACAGACAGAGACAGACAGAGACGGAGAGGGAGAGAGAGGCACAATAATAATAAGTAAAAATGTAAAAATAATAGATGCATCCTGTTGCCTTTTGTGTCTGGCTCCATCAAACTTTCCTCATACTATGGAGATAATGCTGAGCTCCTAAAGTTAACAACTCTGCACTTTTCTTTAAAATTTACCTCCTTGAAGACCTCCCTGCCTTTCACATTATGCCCTTCATTCTTATCCCAAACCCATGACACCATGAAATAGAGACGCTTCCCATACTTTGTGAGCCAGCCTGCAAGATTCTGCTTGGCCACACTGTATAAAATGAAGAATACAGAACAGGGATATACAATTGTTATTTTCTAAATGAGTCTGAGGGGGAGGGGGCCAGAGATGAGTATAATTATTCGCAATGGGATATCATTCAAATAGGCTTATCAGAGGTGATCCATTGAAAGTCAAGGTACATCTGTACTTCTGTATTAAATATATTACATATAAAATCTATTATATATTAAATATTTAGTATATATAAATATATATTATATATTAAATGTATATTAATATGTATATCTTAGTTAAGTCAGACAATGGTGGCTCATGTCTTTAATCCCAGCACTCAAGAGGCAGGGGCAGGCAGATCTCTGAGTTTAAGCCCAGCTGGGCCTACAGAGTGAATTCTAGGAAAGCCAGGAGTACATAGAGAAACACTGTCTCAAAAAAAAATGTTTTATTAATTTATTTTTATTTTATGTGTATAAGTGCTTTGCCTGTATGTATATCTGTGCATGTACTCCCCAAGGAGACCAGAGAGGATTTCATATTCTCCAACTGGAGTTACAGTTAGTTGTGAACTGCCAAATGGGTGCTAGAAATTCAACTCAGGTTCTCTGGAAGAGCAGCCAGTTCTCTTAACCACTAAGCTTGCTCTTCAGCTCCTAATTTTACTTTTCAATTAACAGAAAGAACCCCAGCTTTGAAAGCTTTCAAACAGCCTGCTACTTCCCAAAATGACGAAGAAGTCCATTCCACTGTCTGACTTTGCTTTGCTTCTCCATATGGAAGATGAATGACACCTAAAGTTTACCTCTGACCTGCATATATACACTCGTGAACATGCATTAGCACATACATGAACACGCACACAAGATCATATCATTTGGGAACTGGCAAAAATGAATTAGATGTCTATTGGAAACCAAAACTTGAGCTCAGGGGTAGGAAGGCAGAGTAGGAGAGCAACACTTCTGTATTTTTAACTGCCAAAACGAAAGACAACAAGGCACCCTAACCAGGAAGCTATCAAACTAGTACTGCAACAAATGCTTAATAAACATATGCCATGTATCAGACAGTGTCATAGGCAACAGAAGAGGGCAAAACAGATTTACAAACCCCACGGATCCAAATGGCTGCAACCACTATAGTACCTAATGCACTCTGCTCCCAAATACTTTTGAAATCTAACAGTCCTATAAATGAAGTACTGTTTTGATCCATATGGTGAAACTTGACCTGGTGAATTAAAATTACCTCCCTAGGACTCCTGGATAACAGTTGGGACCCTAAGCAGTCTAACGAGAAGGTCACGTTTGTCTCTCCTGTGCCTAGCTGGTCTCTAGGGGCTCAGAGAAAGGGGATCTGAGCTGAGCTGACGAGGGGACTGTAGGTGAAGGACCAGCACCGTGGTGGGTTCACTCTCCATCCAGTATGGAGAAACAAGGCTTGGCAGATCTGCAGGAACGATTCCATTTGAAGCCCAAAGAATCTTAAGCAAGAGCTTGATGTAAGTACATTTGCTAAAGGAAGGGCAGATAACATTGATGTGGGTACATTTCTGAAGGGAGGGCAGATAACATTGATGGGGTACATTTCTGAAGGGAGGGCAGATAACATTGATGGGGTACATTTGTTGGAGGGAGGACAGATCAACATAACTGGGCAAGACCTGAAGCTCTTGAACAGGTGAACCACACTATTGATGAAGAAAGCACACATTTCCCAGATTCTCGACACATAGAACTCAGTAGGATTTGTAAGCAACCTGAAGAAAGGGTTAAGGGAGAGGGACAAGATGGAGAGTTGGGTTCTAGCCATTCCCAACTGCTGGGCAAAGCAGAAAGTGACTCTGGATGCCATGAGTTGGGCAGTCTGTAAGAGAATGTGTGGAGAGACATTTCTGGGCAAGAAAACAGCATGCAAGGGCTTGAAAGGGCAAGAGAAAGGCAAACAGAATGAGGCATTTGGAGCGCTGTGCTTGTGTGCAGAGGTGGGGGCAGGGTGAGAACAACCATTAGCCCAAGGATTGAAAGCTCTGGCCTAATGTACTGTAATGAGACCCTGACTGTGTGTATCCCAGCAAAAACAAAGGGGGCTGGAGTGGGGAGGGGGGGGTTAAATGTCCAAATGTGTGTGATAGGCAGGGTTTGGAGGGGAGAAAAATCAGGCAAGTCAAAGGGCTGTGGTAATAATTTTGATGAAGGCTGGCCAGATCTTGTTAAATTGCACCATAGCTCTGGGCTGTTCTTCCACCAGCTTTTCAGGCCGGACATCCAGGGCTCACTGATTCATGAGAAACAAAGAAGAGCAGAGGTTTCCAGATCAGCACCTGAGCCCCAAATGTACCCACTGGGAGATAAACACTACACACAGGATCGATCAGAGCCAACAAGGCTTAAGCATCTTGAATGCAATAACAAAATAATGTCCTAGGGTCAAGGGTTCACTGAATAACCACAATGGATTGTTTCACTTTGAATGAGATTATAGAAATAGCAACAATATCAAAATAACCTAAGGATTCCTGCCCTAGGAATAGGCATGCCTCCTTTCAACATCACCTAGGAGCCAGCCCTCTCAGTCCTTGAACTGAGGACCATTTTACAGGTATGTACCGTTTGAATGTGTGTACCTTTAAGTCCTATTCTTTACATCTGCCTCACAGCTGTCAGTTACCACCTCCATACTGGCTTGGATCTCAATCTCCAACCCACATCTGTCTCCAGGGCTTTAGCTCTTGAAGCAATTAAGATCATACTCTGCTAGAAATGACAGCAAATGGAAGAATTGTTCCAGCCTCTTAACTAAAGAAAGGAATTTTTTTTTCTTCAAGTAGTAGAGGATCCAAGTTCTTATCTCAGTTGCCCAACGCAGAAAATCTTTAGTTCTTATTATAAGGCTTTGAGCCCCATGCACAGGATAGCTGCTGCTTGTCCAAGCATCCAACTGTAATCCAGCAGCAGGAAGGAAGGGTAAGGGCAAAGGGCGCATCCGAAGCTGTCCTTGCTTATCAGGAAGACAATATCCCTTTTAGAACCTTCACCCAGAGGTACCCATTTACAACTATTTGGAAAGAAGCCACCATGGGAGCTCTGAGACTATGAAAGAGAATCTGGGGTGACTGGGAGAAGAGTCTAGGAAAGAGTTTGAAAGGGCTGTCACCCCCAACAATGCCGGCTTCTCTTAGGAAAGAACTCATCCAAATGACCTTCTGAGCAGTCCCACCGGATATTTCGTGAGGATCTCAAATTCAGTGTGTTTTAAACCTGACTCTCCCACTTCCTCTAGTGTGCTGGCTTCTCCACTGGTGCTTTCTTTACTATGAGGATGAAATGCAGAGCCATTGACCCCATTTGTTGAAAAAAGAAAGAATGGCCGACTGACAGCCAGTTGTCCCATCCTGTCACATCTGACCAGTTACCAGCTCCCGTGGTCACTCTCTGTCCGCTTCCCTCCTCCCTCAGTCTTGCCTCTGTGCAGGCCCTCACTGCCTGTGCCCTAACAGCTCTGAAGAGAATATTCTTGTCCCATCTCACAACTTCTTTATGTGATGGCCGCCAGAGGACCTGTTCCTAAACTCAAAACTATATTGCCATCCTTCTCCAAGTAATAACTGTGATTTCCCACTATCTATAGAATAAAGCCCAAACATCCTGACATTACCTGCAAGGCTCTTTGTCACCTGGGTTCTGCCAGCTCTTAGGCCTTGTCATCAGATTTCTGAAATATTCTCTCTCTTGGTCTTAAAAAGGTCTCTTGGTCTCCTCTTGCTCCCGGGGAAAACTCTCCCCATCCTCCTGTAACTTCAGTCTCTGTGCTGTAATCTTCTACTGTGATCCTGTGTTCCTCCCCCAAAACCATCACCTCGAACTTCTCAGCAGAATTATGGTTTGTACTGTTTCACAAACCTGAAGAAGCAAATTGTCCCATGAAGTGTGTGTCTTGAGCAAGCCGAATGGGTCATTGTGTGGCAGAAACCCAGAGCCTGGTCCAGACAGCATCAGGACAAGAAAAGTGTCTTAGTCCCTGGTATGTCCCCAGTGTTCAGAACAGTGCTAGGAGTAAAGTTAACCACCTGTCTACCTCCAAACCATTGGCCTCACTCTATTATGCTTCTCTCAGCTTCACAAAACAATGACAGCTAGTTACAGGGTAGCAAACTGATGTCAGCCACACCACCTGATGAGTCTGCCAAACTCTTCCAATAATTCTTGTGATCATCTACATCCCAAGTGCTGGGATTATAGCTAAGTGCTACTTACCATGTCTGTTTTAATTCATCCTGGTGCTTGAACCCAGGGCTTTGCACATCTTAGGCAAGCACTCTGTCAACTGTGCAACATCTCCAGCAGTGCCTTTTACTGTGGTTGAGGCTTTTTCCAGTTCTAACTCTTTAGCACTTTCTCAAAAAAAAGAAAAAAGAAAAAAAGAGAGAAAAAAGAAAAAAGAAAGAAAGAAAAAGAAAAATTAGAGAAAGAAAGAAAAGAAAAGAAAAGAAAAGAAAAGAAAAGAAAAGAAAAGAAGAAAAAACCAGATATTCCACAACCAACTATAACTCACAAGTGTTTCAATGCTCTCTTCTGTCCTCCATGGGCATCTGCACCCACAAGATACATAAACATACATGTAGGCAATCACGCATGCACATAAAGTAAAAGCTTTATTTAAAAGAATGCTAAGTAGATTGTGGTGGTTTAAATGGGAATGGCTGCCACAGGCTCTTGTGCTTGGAGACTTGGTTCCCAGTTTGTGGAACTGTCTGGGAAAGATGTGTTTGGTTCCCAGGACCCTTGTAGTCAAAAAAGAGAACTGACTCCTGCAGGTTGTCCTCTGACCACAAGATGAGCTTATGTACACAGAGACACTTGTGCACTAAATAAATAAATAAAGTAAATCTAAATTTGAAAAGAACTGGGCAGTGGTGGCACACACCTTTAATCCCAGCATTTGGGGGGCAGAGGCAGGGGGATCTCTGAATTTGAGGCCAGCCTGGTCTGCAGAGTGAGTTCCAGGACAGCCAGGGCCATATAGAGAAATCCTGTCATGGAAAAAAACTGAAACAAATAAAAGTTGTTGATTATCCTTTATCCAATATTCTTGGAACCAAAAACAATTTCCTTTTACGTGTATCGATATCTTGCTTGCAGATGTGTCTGTGTGCCACTTGCACGTCTGATGTCCAGATAGGTCAGAAGAGAGCATCAGATGCCCTGCAACTAGAGTTATAGATGGTTGTGAGCCACTCTGTGGCTGCTGGGCATGGAACATGGGTCCTCTGGAAGAGCTGCCAGTGCTCTTAACCTCTAAGTCATCTCTCAGGCCCCTGTGCAATATTTTTAATTCACCTGCATTCCCACCACATGAGGCACCCTGTCGCTGCTCAAAAAACTTTAGATTTTAGAGAATGTTAAATTTTTTGATTAGGAACAATCAATCTATATAAGAAAATACTTAGACGTCACTAAGCTGATTAAGTGTGGAAATCATGTTAGTATGTAGGGGTGTGTGCATGTATGTGTGTGCATTTGCATGCACGCATGGGTGTGAGTGTGGATGTGCTTTAAGTAGGTAATAATTCATAAAGGCTTCCTTAAGATTAGAGATGCTTGAGAGTCCAGACCTGCTCCAGCTCTCCCTTAAGTCACTCCTACCTCCTGCTGCCTGTCGACCACTGCCTCTCTGGCTTTGTGGCTGCCTGGGATCTTTTAGGGACTTGTAGCACTATTGTCTTCCAGCCCTGAGTCCAGCAAGCATGGACACTTGCATGATCTGCTCTACAGTTCCTCCCACTCCCATAGTGGGTACTCCAGCTCCCAAGTGCAGCTGAGCCCCAACCCAGAGCCAGATTAGTTCTGGAGCCTTGCTGAGCCAGAGTCTGAATCTGACCATTGCCCTGTCCAACTCTGACTAGGGTGGAGGCCTGAGCCATGGGGAGGCAGAGGTCAGCAGCCCATGCTCCATCTTCCCTGCTGGGTCCTGCCAACTCTTTGTGTTCATTTTGGAGCCATGCATGCCTTGGGGTGAGTTGTGCAATCTTACAGCCTTGCTATTGCAAACCTCAGCCAATAATAACAGGTTCACAGGACACCACAAATTCCCATTTTTCAAAGGTCAGGAGAGGTGGGTCATTGGATAAAGGTACTTGCTACCAAGCCTGAAAGCCAAACCCCTGGAACTCACATGGTAAAAGGAGAATCCCCACTTGTGTGCTGTGGTACATGCATATACACACATGTAATAAGCAAAATTTTAGTGAAAAAATACATTTACCCCTAAATAAATAAAAGTCATTAAAAATTTAAATACGAATAGAACAAAAGGTGCTTATTAATGTGCTTTTTTTAAAAAAAAATGAAATCAATATAAACAACTCACCCTAGGGCAGTGGTTTGCAGGTCATTTGATTGCCTAAAATTAAGGTTTAAAATTACTATGTAAGTCTCAGTTGGGTGGCTTGCCTAAAGCAAAGACTTAGTGGAAGTCTGGGGCAACTAACACATAGTAGGGCAACTAACACATCGTAGGGCTCATTCTCAATCAGGCTAAGGTCCCAGTGGAGCTAATTAAGTGTTCCCACTGGAATGAGGCACTGATTGAGGCTCTTTTCTTCCTCCTTGGGCAATTAGCACTAAGTTGCCCACCAGGGTGAAGTCTTCCAAAGTTATTCCAATATTTAAACAAAGTTAATTGAGAATTGTTTTCTACCTTGTAAAATATGAAACATTGTTTTTCTAGGGGCTTACACAGGGCCAGGGCTTAGTCCATTTGAGTCGTTATAACAAATATCTCACACTTGGTAATTTATAAACAACAGAAATTTATTTTCCACTTTTACGGAGGCTGGGAAGTTCAAGTTCAAGGCTCTAGCAGATGTGTTATTATCTAAGACTCACGTGATAGAAGAAGACAACCAGCTCCTAGAAATTGCTCTCTGACTTCTACACACGTGTCATGGTGTGTGCCTAGGGATGTGACTAAGTTGGTAGGATGCTTGCCTAGCATACACGCTCTGGATCTGATCATCAGCACCACGTGATTTAGGCACAATGGCACATGCTTAGAACCCAAGCACTTGGGAGGTAAGGCAAAAGGATCAGAAGTCAAGGTTATCTTTGGCTATATACCAAAGTCTTAGCCAACCAAGTCTATAGACAGCCTGTCTCAAAAACAAACAGCAACAAAAAAACAGATTTTTTAAAATGGTGATTTGGGTTTTAAGGAACCCCCAAAACTTTGTAGCTTGGTACTTTGGAGTGGAGAGAAGGGCTATGGATGAGAAAAGAGCTCAGATTACGCTCTGTTGATAAAGCAAGCTGCACGGGGCTGTAGGTAAGCCCTGACACACATACTCTGAGAAACTCCACACCTCCAATCAAGCAGAGGAAGATAGATTAAGAGCTGTATCTAAGAGTGGGGAAGTTAATGTGCTCTTATTTTTGCATTGTCTCTCGGGTGAGTGAGCAGTCTTCTGCATGCACCTTGCTTTAGGCCAAGGAAGTAGGAACTGCTCGTCATCCTGGGGATTAGAGGCAGGTACAGGCAGTGTGGGACCAAGCAAGGGACTAGCGTTTCCTGAGCCTCGGCTATGTCTGAGGCATTTGATTCACCTTTTCTCATTAAATCCTTTATTTTCTGTTTTGTGTTATATGTTTTTTATTGTGGCACTAGGAATTGAATACAGGACCCCAAGCATGCTTGGCAGATGCTCTACCACTAAGCTAAATTCCCAGGGTTTTGTTTGTTTGTTTTCCTATTGTTTATTTTGGGACAGTGTCTCACTAAGTTGTTTGGGCTGGCCTTGAACTCCCACTATAGCCTAGGTAAGGCTAGGATTTGCTATTCTCCAGGCTTTACCTCCTAATGGCTGGGATTATAGGCCTATGCCACCAAACCCAGAGGAATCCTTATTTATTTATTTATTTATTTATTTATTTATTTATTTATTTGAGGGATTGCTCCCCATTCATATACAAGATGCTCACTATTTGGGAAGTTAGTAACTCATTGAAGACAACCCAGTAACTAAGGATGAAACCGGACCTCAAAGGCTAACTCACCAAGCTGCCTGTCTACCCATTGCCTTAAATAAAGCTTTATGGAGGAAATGGCTTCACATGGTAGAAAGCAAGGACTCTGGAACAAGATATGTTGAATTTAGCTCTTTCAGGGTGTATCTCTTATCTCTGGTCTCCGGTTTTCCTTTCTGTAAAGTCAGAAGAGTGACACCACACACGACTTCAAAGAGCTACTACATAAAGGCTGATGTAGTGTTTAGGAAGCTTAGGGGACTAGACCCTGCATGATAGAGATGTTGGACCCCAGAGAGGTGAAACAGAAGGTATGGCTTGGCTCACCCAAAGCAGTATTTTAAAACAGATCACGAAACTGGAATTAATCCAAGCATTGCATGGGGAGTGGTTTGGGTGTGAATTGGTCCTTTCGTAATATATGTGCCACTTTCTTTTTTCAGAAACCAAGAACTGGGAGAAGGCGGCAAATGAACCAGGTTCTCCGTAACCTGAGCTAGAGGGTGCTACAAGTCCCCAGAGAGGTGCTCTAGAATCCCTGTGGATCAAAGAGCCAGGCCCCAGCTCAGAAAGCTGCCCCGGAGGCTCACAGTTGCAAAGGACAGAGTAACCCAGCGATCTGCAGAGCTGTGGGTGGCCAGAGGGCAGAAAGAGGAGGTCCCTGACTTTGCACTAACTAGGTGGGCAGTCAGATCAGAGGATGGCTTGGGTTAGAAGGGAGAGCCTAGTGGGAAGGCAATGGATTGTGGGGTTAGGACTTGTCTGTAGACGCTGTGTTGATTTGAAGTACGTGGAAGGCTGAAGCAAGGTGGCAAGTTCAAGCCTAGCCTGAACTACAAAAAGCAAAAGCAAAAGCCTACTCAAGGGACTATGGAGGTAGTTCTGTGGAGCCCTAGCAGAGGTGACATCCAACACCACAAACAAAATCAACCACTCAAGGTTCATGGTGTTTTCCAAAGATGACTGCATTAACTCATGACTCTCCCAATGTGACAATGGCACACTGCCACAGACTTTCACTGACAAATGCAGTCTGTTTGCTGTCCTTGAACTGCGCAAGGGAGTCTGTGTAACTGAGAAAATGGTACTTTGGTGCTGGGTCACACTTCAAAGGATTGCTGTCGTTGGGGAGCAATGAGGTGGTAGAGCCTCCATTTGATTTGGAAGTGAAGGGAGACTGAAGGACAGAGGAACAACACTGACAGAAAAGGGAGAGGGGCAGAGAAGATGAGAAGGGAGCATCGGAAGGATACAGGTATTCCAGAATGCATTTACGAACACTTTCTTCATGACTATGTTTAGAAGAAGCATTCTTCATTGAAATATATACAGAAAAATATTTAAAAAAAAAAAAAAAGAAAAGAAAAGAAAAAAGAAAAACAATCCTAGGGGCCAGGTATGGTGGCACACACCTTTTATCCCAGCACTCAGGAGGTAACATCAGGTGGATCTCTGTGACTTTGAAGCCTGCCTGGTCTATCATAGTAAGTTCCAAGCCAGGCAGGGATACATAATGTAACCCTGTCTCAATTTTTAAAGAGGAAGAAAAGAAAGAAAAGCTGGCCTGGTAGCCTTTACCTGTAATCCAACACAGGACTGGCTAAAGCAGGACTTTGAGTTCAAGACCAGCTTGAGGAGACCCTATATGGAGAGGAGACCCTGTCGTAAAAAAAAGAATATATTTAATATACTTACCTTAGAAGAATATGACGTAAGGGAGTTTTGTGAGTGTATTCTTTCTCTGCTCCCCAATCTCTGCTCCTATGGCTTTACTGCTCTCTGTTCCCTGCTAACTTCCTCTGTCCTTTAGCCTTGTCCTATCTGCCACTCCTCTTGGGTTTTGGGACAGCCTGACTCCCAGAGGGAGCTAGCCTCCACTAGTACTGACCCCTCCTAGCCATCCTCCACGCAGAGGGTCCCTCTCCCCACAACAGTCCAGAACAATGAGCAAAGTAGGACAGAGTGACAGACATCCTGTCCAAAGACAAAAAGAAGCCATCCTATCCAGAAAAAAAAATCTACAGATTCTCAACAGCAGAAATGAACTGGGAGACCTACTCCTTGGGACTTAGTGCTGTGGTGACATTCTCAAGGAGATGTCTCTGAACAATGGTGACCTATGTTCCTCATGGAGAGGGATGACTTAATGTGAGCATTCAGGAAAGCCAGGAACCCTGACTTCAGGCTAGCAAATAGGCAGCAACTAACCAAAAGGCGCTGCCTAAAAACCCAGATATCAGTCATGTTTGTGAGACTATGCTTAATGTTGATGCCCGTGAACTCAGCCACCTCCTCTGCCCATAGGTAACCATATAAGATCAAAATTTGAGCACCGTGGTTCAAAGGTCAGAAACAAAACAGGGCAACAAGGTTGGGTGGCACACACCTGTAGTGTGGCTGAAGCGTGGCTGCAAATTTGAAGTCAGAGTCAGCCTGTGTTTACATAAAGAGACCCTAATTCACTTCCCAAAAGAAAACAGCATGGGGCTGTTTGGCATTAGAAATAACTCAGAACTGGCTATCACAAAAGTTGTCGCCTATATGTAGGATATGTTCTTCTAGCTGGGTTGCCTTGTCTGGCCCCAGTAGGAGAGAAAGGGCCTAGTCTTGTAGAGACTTGAAGTGCCAGGGTGGTGATGGGGGATACCCAGAGGGACCCTCACCCACTCAGAGGAAAAGGGGAGGAGCAGTGGGGGAAGGATTGTGGGAGGGGTGACTGGGAGGTGGGCAATGAGCAAGATGTAAAGTGAATAAGTAAAATATATTTTAAAAATAGAAAATAAAAATAAAAATAAACAAAATTCAATCTGATATATATATATATATATATATATATATATATATATATATATATATAGCTCAGGAGACTCGAGGGAGTAACCAAGAGTGGAAAGGCAAAACCAGATCCAAGAGGAGTGTGGCAGAAACTTTGGGTGTGGCAATGGGGTGCTTGTACGAGGCTCTTGGGTGGATCTGAGACAGAAAGAAAGCCTGGTGGAAGGCTGCTGACAACAGCCTACATAAAAAATGGTGTGCAGCAGACTGGGAAGCTCTTTCAGAACATCTTTACAAATGAGAATAGACGTTACAGGAGACTGGAGCCTCGTCTACTGGATTTGGGTTACATTTGAGAGTGTTCAGGAAAACACGCAAAAGTGTGAGAGAGAAAGGAGAAAGAGAGATGCAAGAGGCATGGGGAAGTGAGAATAGTTCCTGATCATGTATTCTTTGAGTGCCCATTTCGCACTCACGAATGAAGATAGACACAGCGCAAGGCCTGGGGTGGCCCGTGAATGAGAAGTGCTGCAGAGTAGAGCTGTGAGACCATGAGAAAAGAATCTCAGAGTCTTTGGGTGTGAGATGCTCTGGGGAGGCCACCATGGTAGGAAAACACTGTGGGTAAAGGTGCAGAGATGCCAAAGTTCAAGGAGTTGCAGTTTGGGGTGTGGAGCCGAGGCTCAGAAGAGGCAGAGAGAAGACGTGACCAAGGCATCTAGGGATGGAGGTGGTGAGTCTCAAACACTCTCCTGAGGAGCAGGAGTGGGAGGATCAGCCTCAGAGGTGCATAGAGGCATCTGAGCATGGCAGGGGCATGGTCTGGGTTGTGGCAGGTCTCCTATAGTGTTTGATACAGCCAGAGGACATCAGCAGATGGCAATGGACATTGTTGTTGTGACAGATGATTATGTGTTTGGAAGATTTCCGGTGGAAAGCACACAGTTAAGGGGACAGTGATGTGGAATACAGCAATGGTGACTTTGACTACACACACGTACTTGTTATTTGTTAATCAGGCTCTGCTAGGGTCGAGGGTGTGGGCAGATGGGGGCACAGTTAAGGATGCTATGCTGGCAAGTTCATAGGCCACTGGGGAGAGGGCAGAAAGGAAACAGCATTATTTGCTTTTGAATAAGTTCTGGGACCCATGCCAAACACTGACATCCCGCATGGGTGGTCCCCTTCATTAACAGCGCTGCAGTCAAATTCCAAAGGACTGTCTTCACTTTCGGGGGCCAAGGTTATATGGGGCCATTTATCTTTTAGGCCAGGTGTCTTCATGGAAGCCTTCCAAATCTTTCTCTTATTTGTTTTCCTTATTGCATATATAATTGTCAGTAATGATGTGATTGGGTAATATTTCACAACTGTTTCAGGAGCTTTAGCCATATTTTATGTACAATACCTTAGCATCTACAATAAATCAATCACCTAAATACCTTATTATCTTCATTATAATGAGGAACCAAGGCACAGAAAGGATAAATAATTTAAAATATTTTAATTACGTGTGTGTGTGTGTGTGTGTGTGTGTGTGTGTGTGTGTAGTGGTATAATGCACATGCCAGAACAAGTGCCCGTGAAGACCAGAAGAGGCCATTAAATCCCCTGGAGATCTAGTTCCTGGCAACTGTGAGCCTTCTTATGTGGGTGTGGGAAACTGTATTTGTTAGTTTTATTTTGTCAGCTTGTCACAAGCTAGAGTTATCTAAGTGGAGGAAACTTCTGCTGAGAAAATACCCCCATCAGACTGGTATGGGGCCAGCCTGTAGGGCATTTTCTTGATTGCTAATTGATTTGAAAGGGCCCCAACCCACTTGAACAATGCCATCCCTGGTCAGTTATTAAAAAGAGGGGATGTATGAAAAAGCAAACTGAGCAAGCCACAGAGAGAGCAAGCCAGTAAGCAGCATCCCTCCATGGTCTCTGCTTCAGTTCCTGCCCTCTAGGTTCTCGGCCTGACTACCCTCTTCTTGAATGACTATAGCTGTGACCTCACAGAGTTAAACCCTTTCCCCTCCAAGCTGATTGTGGTTGCGGTGTTTATTATAGCAACAGAAAGCAACCTAACGAATTCAGTTTTAGCATTATGACTACCTGCTGGATAGACACTAAGCCATAGGTATGTGCAAGCACGAGAGCTGGCCAAGGGAAAGTAACTTCTCAGGAGGAGACTCGGTGTTGCTCTGGCCATAGCATGGGTGTTATGACTTTGACCATGAGCTCTGTTTTTAACCCCTTGGAGAGATGGTAGGCCAGGGTTATAGACCTACCTCTTAGCTTCATGGATAACTGACCGTGAGAGATCTGGACGAGTCTCTTCACTTAGGCCAATATGGTGTGCTTGGACCTAAGTGTTTCCATGAAAGCTGAGTCCCTACCCTGCTTACATTTCTCTAAAGACTCCCTTTGCCTCCTAAACTGCACCAAGGCCCTGTAAGATGCCACCTCCCTCCACGATGCCTTTTGCTACTCCTTTCAACACCAATCCTCCTTAGCCATTCACTAGCCTCTCCTTTGCCCTTCAAAGAATCAATCATGAGTTGAGAAGATGGCCCAGAGGATAAAGATCCTTGCTAAAGAAATCCAACTAGAGATCTAACAGGGACACTGTACCTTGTAACCTGAGCTCCATATCGGACATCTGCATGGTAGGAGGACACTGACTTCTCCAGGTTGTCCTCTGATTTCCTCACACATTCTGTGGTATCTGTCTACATGCACACATGCCCACACCCATATATGTACACACACACACACACACACACACACACACATACACACACACACACATACACACACATACACTAATTAAAAGCTAAGTTCTAAGGCAGGAAATGGTCATAGATTTTTCCCACATTAATATTTTAAAATTTTTATTATTCATTTTTATTATTTTTTGAGATAGAATCCCATATAGCCCGTGCTACCTTCTTGCTATGTAGCTGGTAATGGTCTTGAACCTCTGATCCTTTGCCTCCATTTCCCTTTGCTGGATTACCAGCATGCACCACCACTCCCAGGTTATGCCATGCTGGGGATTGAACCCAGGGCTTCATGCATGCTAACTAAGCAGGCCTTCTGCCAGCTGAGCTACATTCTAGCCCATTATTATTTTTATCTGGATTTTCTTTTTTATTAATGTTTAGGTGAGCACATAAAATAGTATACCTTGAGGATATTTTCATATATAATATATTTAAATTTTGTTTTTAATCCTGGAGTTAGACAGTGCTGGAGTTTGGTGGGAATTGTCTTGGCCTCTGAGTCAAGTAGACATGGACTCCATGGCAGCTCTGCTACTTGCTGGCTGGCCCACACCAGGCCTCCTAGCTTCCGGAGCCCTTGCTTCACAACTAGAACTTGAAGGTAGTGTGACATCTCCATGAGGGGAACATTGAATTAGGCATTGTGTATAAAGTGCCTGGGTACAGCTGGCCCTCAGGAGATACTGAGCCTTCCAGAGGGTCTCTGTATCATGCAGACATTTCCATCCCCAGATCGCTATCTCCTGAGGATATCCTGTCTTCATCATTTACTCTGTAGAACCAGCACAGAACTGATCTCCAGTGTGGTTTTATGAGAACATGGTAAAATCTACTCCAGGGCCATTGTCCAGATTCTGGCTACTAGACAAAAATCCCAAAGCCAGTGGCTGAAAGTAACACACCCAGTAGGCTGGCTAGCACCCTTCTAGAGCCTGGAAACTTGAGGTTAGGGTGCCATCATGGTTGTGTTCTGGTGAGGCCTTCTTCCCTATTGGCAAGCTACCATAGAATCATGGTATCCTCATAGAAGAAAGAGGGGTGAGGAGTTTCTCTAGGGTGCCTTTACTGGGCACCTCTCCCATTCATGGGGGTGCCATCCTTATGCTCTAAAAACCACCATCACTTCTTGGCTCAGGCTTTCAACCCGTCCCACCCATTCACACCCTCATTCTACCAGTTATTTTGGCAGCAGGAGAGGCGAGGGTATCCGTTTCACAGCAAGTAGGCAGAGCACTGCCTTGTGCCTGAGGTGCAGAGCCATAGAGAGCCTGGAGCTTTCGTCCCTCTTGACTCTGCTGCATCTGTCTATTATTCATTGCTTGCACACAGCATTCCGAATCATGTCCCGGATGTTAGAGACAGTGCAGTTCCACAGACTTGGGAGAAGTTTTAGGCTTCAAGGGAGCAGCTAGTAAACAAAGAGGAAACTCTTGATAGCCTTCATAAAAATTGTTTAGACAGGGCTGGAGAGATGGCTTAGTAGTTAAGAGCACTGGCTGTCCTTCCAGAGGACTGGAGTTCAATTCCCAGCACCTACATGACAGCTTACAACTATCTGTAACTCCAGTTCCAGAGGGTCTGACACCTCTGGATATGCATGCAGGCAAAACGCCAATGCATCAGCACAAATCAATGAACAAAATTTTAAAAAATATTTACACACAGGCTTATTATGGTAAATACTCTCTGAAATAAATTTACCAATTGGAAATGCAGGAAGAGTCACTCTGTTTCATCACAACCTCCAGCCCTGATATTTTGTCCAATTCACAAGCTTTTTGACCCCACTCAGAGCCTGGCTGGCCTTGTGCTAGGTCCTGGATCCCTGAGGACAGTACTACAGCCATGATAGGAGCATACGTGGACAATGAATGTGACATACAATCTGAACCAAGTAGAGACAGGGAAATGCAAGAAACTAGGGGAGCCTGTATCCCAGTCTGGCAAGAAGGCTTCAGAGAGGGCTTCCTGGGACAGCATGCTCTTAAGTAGTTCCTTCTCCCTCCTCTCTCTCTCCCTTATTTTCATTTCTGTTTTATTATGTGTACTGTGTGTGTGTGTGTCTGTGTGTGTGTGGGGGGGGTGCACACGCAAACGTCCATGGAGTCCGGAGAAGGCGTCAGATCCTCCAGAGCTGGAATTACAGGCAGCTGTGAGGCCCCCAGGATGGATGTTGGAAAGCAACTGCAGCCCCTTTCAGGAGCATTGAGTGTTCTTCAGCCCTGAGCCATTTCCTCAGCCCTTCTCAGTCTTCCCTGAGCTTCCCGTTTCTGCTAACGTGGCCTATTTTAAGTTTGAAAAGCCTATGCTCAAGAAGTCTAAAAGTCCTCCAGTTTTGCTTCATGTAATTCAAGTAATTTGAATTTAAGTAACTCAAAGATTCAAGTAGTTTGTGTTTGCCCACTGGATCTTGATGTTGGCATTCTGGCTAGAAATCTACATATTGCTACAGTTACACATTTCCCAAGCCTGGAAATGAAGCAAAAACAAATCTTTGTCCAACATTTTACAGATTAAAAAATAGGCTTATCCACCTTATGCCACCAGTGAGAGTTGGTGGATTTTCTGCAGGGTTCTGGTTTCTTTTGTGTTTTTGGTTTTGTTGTTGTCATCGTTGTTGTTGTCATTGTTGTTTGTGCATGTATACATATATATATATATATATATATATATATGGAGCTATGGTGATATTTCAGTGATCACACACACATGTGCACATGAGAGAGAGAGAGAGAGAGAGTGTCACATACACATACTAAATAGATTAAATACAGGTTGTAGCATCTTTCGAGTCTGAGATAGGAGAACTGCAAGTTTGAGGCCAGCCCCGGCCATTTACTGAGATTCTGTCTAAAACATAAAATTAGAAGGACTGGTGGCATAGGGAGCTTCCCTAGCAGTTCTGAGGCCCTGAATTCAATTCTCAGCACTCTAGACAATCGAACCATCCTCTCAGGGTTTTCTCAGTCTGGCCATACCAAAAGCAACTGTGTAGCAGCAGGGCTCAGTCACTCTGGTCACCTGTTCCCAGGGTCAGTCACATCATCTGGCAGCTTTGAGTCTGGAGCACGTGTTCTTTCTTAGCTCTGAGGACTGAACTAGAGCCTCACACAAGCTGAACCACTGACCGGCACCCAGCCCAACAAGCACTGCCTTTGTACTTCCTGCCCAAGGCTGGACTTGATGTCACTCACTCATAGCAATCAAAAGCATCCAAGGGAGAAATCTGACCTAAGGCTTAGACTTCTTCAAAATCTTAAATACAAGAGGAAGTACTTTCACAGCTTCTCTGTCTATGCCCTCAGCTTCCCCAGGGCTAACCCAGTGGAAAAGACCGTGGCTGTTAACGATACCAAAACGGCACGGCCTGCTACCAGTAAAAGGCGGTGGGTTTTCTGCAGGGTTTTTGTTTACTTCTGTTTTCTTTTGTTTTTAAGGGGGAGGTTGTTGTTTGCTGTTTTGTTTTGTTTTTTAAGATTATTTTATTTACTTTATGTGTATGAGTACACTGTAGCTGTACAGATGGCCATGAACCATCGTGTGTGTGGCTCCTGGGAATTGAACTCAGGCTCTCTGCTGGCCCTGCTCACTCAGGCCCAACTCGCTCCAGCCCGCTCACCCCGGTGTAGTTCACTGTAGCTGTCTTCAGACGCACCAGAAGAGGGCGTCCGATTTCATTACGGGTGGTTGTGAACCACCATGTGGTTGCTGGGATCCGAACTCAGGACCTTCGGAAGAGCAGTCAGTGCTCTTACCCGCTGAGCCATCTCGCCAGCCCCCTGTTTTGTTTTTAAGACGGGGGGGGGGGGCTCACATATTTCAGGCTGGCCTCAAACTCATTAAGTAGCCAAGGATGACCTTGAACTTCTGATCCTCCTATTTCCACCTGAGATCACAGGCTTAGGCCAGCCAACTCGGTTTATGCAGTGTTAGAATTCAAACCCAGAGCTGGGCAATCACTCTATCAAGGGAACTTCATCCCCAACACTGGTGTGTGTGTGTGTGTGTGTGTGTGTGTGTGTGTATACACTCCTGTGTGGGAATGTGGGTGTGCATGTACCACAATGTGAGTATAGAGGTCAGATGTCAACCTTAGGAGTCTGTCCTCACCTTTCCCTTTGTGACAGGATCTCTTTACTGTTTCCCCACTGTACATGGCAGGCTAGCTGGGCTCCTTGGCTTCTGGGGGGATTCTCCTATCTCAGCCTCACCTCTATCTGTAGGAGTGCTGGCATCACAACACTCATGCTATGTGTCTGGGAACTTGAACTCACCACCTCAGACTTGCATGAGGGCATTTATCTACTGACTGACTTCCCTAGGCCCCCACAACCCTGCTTTATTTGTTATTTTGTTGTTCTTGTTGTTTGAAACAGGGTCTCACCATGTAGCCCAGGCTGGGCTAGAACTTATAGATCGTTCTTCAACATCCCAAGTGTCAGGATCACAGGCACAGGCACCAAGCCGTGTGCTGAAGCAGATGCCTCTTTAAAAAGCCTTCATGGAAGCTACCATTAGCCCTGACTCACACTCTTGCACACTCTGCTTCATTTGTCGCACGGTTTTGTGTATTACGATACACAGGTGGCAGACATCACTGGTATTCCTCTCAGGAGACAGGGGGAAGAATTGAATAACAAAGAGCCAAGAGGAAACAGCCATATGATAAATTGGTATTTTTAAACTTTATTACAATTGTAAGGTTCAAACAATATCCCTTGAAATTTTGGCCTTCCCTTCCCCTGGATATGGGAGTTGTACCCTGGCATAGAGTGTGGGAGTTGTCTGGGGCTCTAAAGGAACTTCTGTTAGCAAAGAGGCTGCTCAGTGCTACTATGCGTAGTCCCCCCAACATCTGTGAGCCCAGATGCTCCAAGAGGGGACCTCCATGGTAGTCAGGAGAAGGGGATGGGCCCTGGGGGATAGCCTAACATGATATCAACTCTGTCCTGGTCACTTTCTCAAGCTCCCCGGGGGATATAGGTATTCAGTAGGGAGGGAGACATGGTGCTTACAGATTCAGGACATGTATGCCCTGTTAGGTGGGGCTCTTTGGTAACAGGCCCAAATCACTGTGATCCAAGTCCCCTACAAATACCCAGGGCTGCTTGTAGCTTCACATTCTTTTCTTGTGACTCACTGGGGCTAACTTACTGAGGATTGATTGTGTTCATGGGGAATTGTGCCAAACTATCAATGGACACAAAAAACTCCAAATCAAACACCACTCACTTCCAGGAAAATGGATGTATATGGGAGGCTGCTTTTGGGAGGGGACTCCCCTGCTGCCATGCTGGGCTCAGCACCTGCTTCCTGGACCTCCGCCAGGGTCTGGCTTCACTGCTAGACATCCCTATGAACCTAATGCCCAGGACCCTGCAGAGATCACCTGGGCAAGTCCTGGATGGCAGAACAGGTTGATTCTACATCTCCTGACAACTCTTCTTGGTGCCTGATTCTGGAATCGGTTGTGAAAATTCCTCCCTGACACTTCTCTCCCAGGTACTGAAGGCCACAATATTTGGAGGGACTGAGAAATTCAAGACGGACGATAGCTGGGCATTGTGGCACACACTTATAATCCCAGCACTTGGGAGGCTGAGGCAGAAGGTTCAAGAGTTCAAGACCAACCTTGGCTACTTATCTAGTTCCATGCTGACCTGAGCTACAAGAGACCCTGTCCCAGATAAATAAACACAGTATAAGTCAATGGAGTATAATGGATGCCTTTTTTGAAAAAACTGTTTTTATTAAGTAAGTGGTGTGTACTACTGGTTAAAGCAAACAGATTAGGCCAAAGAAAAATATTTTGACCTCTTATTTTAGTCTGTGATATATATGTGTGTGTGTGTGTGTGTGTGTGTGTGTGTGTATATATATATATATATATACATACATACATATGTGTGTGTATGTATTCGTGTGTGTGTGTGTGTGTGTGTGTGTGTTAATATCTATTCTTCTATCTGCTTGTTGGATTCCCAACACCACACACACACACAACCCATACTATACTACACACACACATACACCACACTATACTACACACACACACACACACACACACACACACACTATACTACACACTCTCCAACCTCAGACACCGTGAAGCAACTTAGTGAAACCTTTGCTAGATCGTGCAAGCTAAATTATTCTTTTATTTGAGAGAGAACCAAGGGGCAGAAATTCCCAACGCTTGCCCTGACTCACAGCCTCTGGGATCCCAGGTAAGACTCAGATTTGTAGGCTTCAGCTCAGTTCCAGTTGGTAAGAGAAGAATGACAGCCCATGGATCCTCTGGAGTCACAGAGAGCAGACCACAAGCAAACTCCTCTCAGACATCTGCCCTGCAGCTGAAATAGAAATGATTTCTTCCTGGGTGTGTTTGCACTGTGCTGACAAATTGTGTTTATTCAGGAAGTTCTTTGGGAGATAAATGAGCATCAGAGAAGAAATCCTTCCTTCCCACTTTTACACACGGGGCTGTCTCAAGACCTGAGCTAGAACCCCTATTTCTGGGGTCATTTCTTCTGGGCTGTTCCTGAGGAAACAGTTATTGATAGAGAACAGCTGACTTGGGGCTGCCACCTTCACCTGTGTGGTTCCTGTGTACTGTGATTTGAACGTTTGTGGCCCCTGTAGACTTCATGTTAAAAAAATCCCATATATCATGTTTCTTGGTGGGCCTTTAGGAGGGGAGCCGGCCAAATGCATCTCTTCAGATGCCACTTGGGAGGCCGAAGGGAGCCACTTGTGTGCCTCTGAGCCTGGAACAGGGCCTGGCCACAGACTCTCAGATGGAAATGGCCATGTACATGACCCCAGGTTCAACACTTTCCCACAGTGCTTCAGGCTCTGACTAGGACTCATGTATTCATGTGTAACTTGTGGGTTTTGTTTTGAGGTGTGTGTGTGTGTGTGTGTGTGTGTGTGTGTGTGTGTGTGAAAAGTCAGCGAGAATTGTCTTCCTCAATCACTCGCCATCTTATCTTTTTGAGGCAGAGTCTCCCATGGAACCTGGCTGAAGTCACTGAGCTTAGAGGCACACAGGGCCAAGGCTGGCTTTTTTGACATGGGTGCAGGGCTATAACTCAGGTCCCCATACTTACGTACTTACAGAGCAAGTACTTTACTGACAGAACTGTCTCCCCAGCCCCAGTCATTCAGTTTTAATTTTTTTTTAGCTCTCAGCCAGAGCAGTGTGGAGCAGAAAGGGAGAGGCAGTGAGGCATCTGCTCAGATGTCAGAATGACTAAACTGGTCAACAAACAGTGAAGCACAAGTACATTAAACTCCACAGAGTGGCTGGCAGTTCCCAGGGCCTGCAGTTACCTGAGACCATATACCTCTGAGCTAGTAGGCTTCCAGGAAAGGAAGGGGATTAGCAATGCTTCTTCTGGGAAAAAAGACGGTGCTCTTTGCCAATTTTAATTAAGGGTCCAAGGTCAGAATGAGTGAGTAGAACTTCCCTAGTTAGGTGTGAGCGTGCCTTCTAGGTCCACAGTCTGGGGAAGTCAGCTACAGAGCTTGGCTGACTCTCAAGTTGCTGATGGGCATCTTGCTCACTGGACCCTGATAGAGAGCACTACTGATCTGGGGCAGGTGATATCATGACTAGGTATGGGACTTGGTGATTAGTGATATCATGTAACGATATCATTAGTAATTAGTGATATCATGACTAGGTATGGAACTTAGTAATTGCTTTACAGTTATGTCTTAGTTCTTTCCCTGTTTGGGGAAAAAAAAAGTTCCAATATGTTCAAAAGATCCTCCAAAGTTGTTTTCCACCATCTTTAACCAACTCATCCACTCCAGCAGGCTTTTCGGTTTGTTGGTGTGGTGGTATGTTTTGGAGGTCTCATCTGGTTCAGGCAGGCCTTGAAGTCCTGGTCTTCCATATCTACCTCTTAAGTGCCGGGGTTACAGGCATGCGCCCCCTATTCCTGGCTTCAGTAGGTTTTCATTGAACAGCCACTGTGTGTTCCTGCGTCAGCTCAACATAACCTTAATCTTACCTTTCCTCTTCTGGACTTTAGGCCTTTTCAGGTCTTCTTTATCCCGCCTGAGATAAATTCCCTAAGCCCTTTCTTCTAGGCCAAATTTCCTGGTGCAATTTATTTCTGGCTTCTCTCCCATCTGGGCCAGGGCACAAGAATCCAGAGGAATTGTGCAACTAACAGCAGAAGGTGCCTGGGCCCACAGGCCTATATCCCTGTTTGACCATATGCCCAAGCGCAGGCATGCTCTTGGACACTTATTCAGACCCTCTGTCATTGCCATGAGACTGTCAATTCAGATTCCAAACCTTTACGTGTCTGCTATGTCCCTTTGCTCACTCAGGCACACTCTTAATCTTTCTTCACTTCCTATACCAAGACCACTTCCTCCATAGGCATTCCTTGTGTCCTGGGGACTGAGTTGACTCCATTTCTCCCTACTGCTTCACCCCTACCATTATGAGCATCCCCCAAGAGCTATGCCCAGACTGACTTTTCTCTCTGACCCTTAGCCAAGAAAGGAGGAAGGAAAGGAGAAGATTGAGGGAAGGAGGGGTGATCCTGTTATATAAGAGTCACCTCTGTCTTTCTGACATGGGTCTCCTTTTTCTGGAGTCCTTTCCTAACCCCATCCCTGCATCAGCTCTGAAGTGGTTTAGGGTGGAGACTCAGCACCCTGTAAATGAGGAAGCTGAGGTCTCAGGAGGACAAGTGACTTGCACAAAGTTGCCTCTGGATTCCCACCAGGACCTGTCTCCTTCCTTCTACCCCTCTCTGCCTCAGTTCCTCCCCATTAGCTTATCTCCACAATGGCCATGAGAGCAGAGTTGGGGTCCCCATGGAGTATGACCATGGTGAGTTTATGGGTGCTGTGTATAATCTCCTCTAATTGACAGGTGGGGAGTTAGGTAGTTGTGGCTCCCCAGCAGGGCTGCTGCTGAGATGAATGGTCTCCTCTCTGCCCCCTATTCATAAAAGACTTCATGTCCTACAAATAGCCCAGTGCTAGGTCAGAGCAGTGGCGCCATAATCATCCTACTGAAATAGAATCTGAGCCTCCTGAGTGACCAGGAGTAAGCCAGCAGGCTGTTCCAGCCCTCAAGTCTGGATCTGGCAAACAAGAGGCTTGGAGAACTAGGGCCTGACACAGGAATGCTGTCTCCTAGTGCTCATGGTCTCTATGGGGAGAGGGTCTCATTGGTCAGTATATAGACCAAGAAGCACGATAAGAATGGGTGAAGGGAACTGGAAGAGAGAGCTGCAGTTAGTCAGTAGAATGGCTGAGTGATTTACAAGGAGTGAGGGCAGCTCCAGGAAGGACTGCCTTAACAGGGTGTGAGTTTCCTGTTATCCACGGCATACAAGAGAGGAGCAGAAGGCCATAGTGGATGATGGCAGAGATGAGAGTAGGGCTAGACTGAGTGGCGTCCGGAGGTCCAGCTCTGGAAGCTTGCCACTCACTCTGCACCCAGCATGATACAGCATGATAGTTTGCTTATAGTAGCAGAGTAGCGATGAAGAAATATCAGGAAAGTACCAGAGAACCCTGAGCACATTCTTTACACAGGGTGAGACTCCCATCTCTGGTCCACAGTTTCCTAGTGGTAAGATGGGGATGCTGATCTCTACCCGACCCAGATATCTGAGAACAAGGTTACAAAGTGTTCATAAAACAGAAAATTCCATAGAGATGGCAAAGGTTAACTTTTAAAACAACCTGTTTTGGTGCCCCCACCAACATATTGCATATCTATCATGGCAAATACAGAAAGGCCAATGGAGACATTTTTAGTTAGACATGTTATTCAAAGCTAGCTATTGTTAACATTTTGGCACATCTTCTTTTAGTCACTTTTTTTT
>JADRCD010236167.1:12745-27543 GCA_019843815.1 Montemys delectorum
TGAATATAATATCATTTTAAGATAAATACACCCAAAAGATGCTCTAACATATAGCAAGTACACATGCTTCACTATGTTTATAGCAGCTTTATTTATAATAGCCAGAAACAACCTAGATGTCCCTCAACAGAAGAATGAATACAGAAAATGTGGTACTACTCAGCTATTAAAAACAATGAGTTCAAGAAATTCTCAGGCAAATGGATGAAACTAGAAAATATCTTCTTGTGTGAGGTAACCTAGACATAAAAGAATACACATGGTATGATCTCACTGATAAGTGAATATTAGCACAAAAGCTCAGAATACCCAAAATACAACCCACAAACCAAATGGAGTTTAAGAAGAAGGAAGACCAAAGTGTAGATGCTTTAATCCAACATAGAAAGGGAACAAAATAATCACAGAAGGTAGAGGGAGGGGGGACCTGTGAGGGAGAAGGAAGGGGAGGGATAAAAGGGGGCAGGATAAGGTATTGGAAGGAACACGAGAAAAGTAAAGAGGGTCAAGAAATCAAATAGAAATGTGTAGCAGTAGGAGATGGAGAACTGGAGGTAGCCACTAGAAAGTTCCAGATGCCAGGGAGTAAGAGGCTCCCAAGACCCAAGAGGCAATGACTTTAGCTGAAATATGCAACAAAGGGGAAATAGAACCTGTAGAGATCACCTCTGGTAGATAGGCACAGCCCCCATTTGAAGGATGGGTCTTCCCACCCATTTCAAAATTTTAACCCAAAAATGTTCCTCTCCAAAGGAAAGACAGGGACAAAATATACAATAGAGACTGAAGGAAAGGCCATCCAGAGACCACCCCATCTAGGGATTCATTCTATCAGCAGACACCAAACCCCTACACTATTGCGGATGCCAAGAAGTACTTGCTGATAGGAGCTGGCTGAGAGGTTCTACCAGCACTTGACCAATACAGATGGAGATACTCACTGCCAACCATTGGCCTGAGCCCAGTGACCCCAATGGAAGAGCTAAGGGAAGTACTGAGGAACTGAAGGGAATTGCAACCCTATAGAAAGAACAATATCAACTAATTGGATTACTCATAGGTTTTACATGGAGGGATCAATAGCTCAAGATACATATGTAGCAGAGGATGGCCTTATCTGACATCAATGGGAGGGGAGGCACTTGGTACTGTGGAGGCTTGATGCCCCAGCAAGGGGTATCCTAGAGGGGTGAGGCAGGAGTGAGTGAGTGGGTAGAGGAGCACCCTCATAGAGGCAAAAAGGATGGCGAAGGTGAAATGAGATTGGGGAATTGTGGAGGGATATCTGGGAAGTGGGGTATCATTTGAAATTTAAAGATCTCTTCAGAAGCATTGATAGCAATGGGGATATTTTGCTCATTTCATTGCAGACATGGACTGCAGCATTCAGAACATGTCACTCTCAGCCACAAAGTTGACAAATTTGGGCTACATCTTTGTTTTCCAAGGCTGTGTGTTGGAAGTAGGAAGATTCTCTCATGAGGAGGCTTGCTTGCTTAAAGATAGTAAGAGTCCTGTGGATAGAGTATAATTTGTAGACATCTCTAAATTTTGATCTTCATACTAGATCTGTCAAGGAAAGTACCCAATCTCAAACCCTTCAACCACAGACACCCTTTAATACATACATGGATGTATGATGGAGGGAAGAAGAGAGGGAGGGATAGAGAGAGATAAAGAGAGAGGAAAAGAGAGAGAAAGAGAAAGAGATATCGTTAAAATATGTCGGTGAAATTATAAATAAGCTTTGCAAAGTGACTGGTCAGATATATAAATTAAAAGGTAAAATACTTCTAATATAGTTGACTTTGAAGTCCAGTAATATATTAAGAAACACTTATATACCCAATACTGTAATTAAATTTTAACTTATAAAAGGTAATCAACTCCCCACAGGAACAGAACATTTTCAGTTAAAAACCTACTTATCATTTCTATAGCTATAATGTGTTGAATGTGCTGTTTGATGTTTTAACAATTTCTTTTATAAATTATTCACAAAAGAGCAGTAATTAAATTATATCAGCACCATGGTAACTATTGCATTAAATATTCTTAGACTTTGTGATCTAGTATTTGGGGAACCAAAGGTATATTCTGTTCTGTAACAATTACAAACTGTGAATGTTTGAGTCAATGTTCAGCAGCCTCATTGAATAGGATAACATTTCCCACTGTATTCAAATTATGATGCCAGAGAGTGTCCAGGTATAGAGTAATCCTATAGCAGAGTAGAAACCATCTTGCACTCAGTATTATAACAAGTTTGCCCTAGCTTCTATCTCTCTGCCTTGGCTATTTACCTGCTTTATGAGTTTGTTTCTGATTTTTAGAAAGTGGCTCGCTTCTCTTTGTTGGGCACTTAAAAGGTAAAATATGCAAGTTGGTGTTTTCAAACACAGCTCAGCCCTTTCCTTTTCAGTAGACAAACAAAATTATTATTGTTTAATGAGAATGACTGCTTTCAAGATACAATTGTTAATTTCTGGGTTTTTTTTTTCAGAGAACTGAGTAAAAATTATAACTAACTTAGTGGGGTATAACAAAAGAAATATGTTCTATTGAATTTCTAGAGGCCAAAAGTCTGTAATCAAGATAATGGCTTGTGTGTATTCCCTGAACATTTACAGAAAATATATTATGTTTTGTTTGTTTGTTTGTTTTTGTTTTGATTTTTTTAAGCTGGTGGAAATCTGAGAAAGTTCTTAGCTTGAGTGTCATAATTTCAATCTATCCTTCCCTGATAGGGCCACATTTCTCACCTTTTTCTGGCTTCCTTTCTCATGTGGAGTTTAATTGTTTTGGATTGAGGGCACAATCTACTATAATATATCATCTGAATTTATGCATTCAATTCTGCAATGAATACTTCCTAGTGAAGAAAAGTTGATGTATGGAGGTGATGACTTTATGGGGATAAAATGGTTTCTCTGGCACATGATGATTAGAATCATAGACCAAGTGTTACCTTGGTGAGCTACCGAGTTCTTAGCCTGGTTATCATCCCAGTGAAATAAGCAGAGCAAGTCTAATCTGTTACCAAGGTTATGCCATGGGGATGGAGCACTCACACTCTCTATGGAGGAGAAAGGATTCCTGCCTCCTATCTCATAGCCACAGTGAGCTCAGCTATGCTGGTCTGGAATGGAGATAAAAGGTTAACAGAAAGTAGAAATCCACTGATACAGCTTCTGTCAGTTATCACCTATATTGTGTAGGAATTTTCATGCAAAACCTTGTGCTTGCATTACACCTGCAATATCCACACATATTCCTTTCAGGAAGCCTAACAAACTCATTGGTTTGAGGCAGAATCAAAAGGCAGAGGAAGAGTAAAGAGATATGTTGTAGAACGATGTCCTCTGTGCATGACATGGCTGATGCCCTCTTCAACTCCTGGTAGGTGTGATTTCTTAAGGAGATCTGCTTAAGATCAGACCCATTAACTTTCACATGCTAGAGTTTTCTATGCTTCATGAAAGATTTATAGGCAGGTAGGGTTTACTAGAAGAAAGAGTTTATGAGGCTCCATTGCTCTTTGAGATTTATAGGCAGTTAGTGAGTACCAAAATTATGGAAGGAGTGGCTGACCTGGCCCAACTCTCTGTAAATTTTATGGGTATGGAATGGCTAGTCATGAAATGTGCTTACAATGTCATACCCTCCTCAAGAATATATAGAATTCTAATAGCTTGGGAAGAACAAGAAAGATTTTTTTTTTTTGCTTCAGTGGTGTAGCCATTGGTAAGTTGCCCATATCCTTCTAGTTAACCCAATACTGATGCTTCCACAAATAATTTCAGTTAGCTTTCATGGCTCCCCAAGACAGACTTGCTCAGTTCCATTGTTTCCTTCATTGTTGAGGTAAATAGACATTTGGGAAAAGTTCACACGACAGAACAAGGAAAGAGAAAGCACCTGACCCTAGCGAACAGTTCAAGTCTCTCATCAACTATGAGTCAGGTATTCCAACAGAGTTCACACAATTATTGTAGAATTGTATACATAGAGACTTTCGATTTAGAGATAGTTTCCAATAAAATGTAAAATGAACAAGGAACCATGTATTTTGAGGCTTTTGGCATTCTTCTTAAGCTTTAATAATAATGAAGGCACTTCTGTATAATATTAGGCTGTTATATAGAGACAGCTGTATAGTATAAGACTTCTGCTCTGTTTGCTGGGCAGTCTTTCAGAAACCCTCTAACGTAATCATAATCAAACTTCTCTACCCTGGCATCTTTTCTTTCTTTCTGGACAGGCAAAGATAAACATTTACTTATCCTTCCATCCTGGTTCTGCAGGCCCAGCAATTAACAATTAAGAGCGCAGGGATAGATGTTTCATTGCCAGTAAATACAATATTTAGCTCATCGCAGCAGCCATGATTGAAACCTGAGTGTATGGAAACTTGAGAACAGCCTTACACCTCTGTCAGATGTAAACTTTCTATTTTCTGTCATTTTTAAAAAAAAGATTCTCAGCTTCGTTTACACTAAAACAGAGGAGCTTCCTAACTCCTCTGGCAATCTTTTTATCAAAGACTTCACCTTATGTATCAGTATTATTCTAAAGAAACAACACATCTGAATTATCTGATAAACCTTTGGGATGTTAATTGAGAAGCCACTCAAATTGCAGATGTAGTCAATGGTAATGATATTCCAAAGTGATATTCTTGAGAAGTTCACATGAGTATTTCGATATAGCTTCTTCCCTGAGTTCCCTTTTATTGATTTCCATCATTAAACCCACACTAAAATCTCATGTTTAAAGCAAAACAAATGAAACAAAAACATACAAACAAATAAAAAAAAAAATCCTGTAATTCTGCTTCAAGTTGACTTGTCCTGAAGTTCTTTTATGAGGTGAATTCAAGAATCCTATCTTTACTGAAATCTGCTCTATATATTCATCGGAGGCTGACACAAGTGCTTCCTGCTGGCAATCCCTCAAACTGAGCTTGGATTGAGTCATTATTTGGTATGTTGTTGGTATCTAATGTAGGATAAAGTGATATTCATTCTTGTCTCATTAGAAAACTGTCAGAAAAGACTTCAACATATTTTGGTAAGAGATAATTTACTTGATAATACATTTAGTGTTTGTAGTCCAAATAATAATGTAGCTCTTTCTTCCAGGATCCAATCAAGTTACAAACTTCAAAACAAAACTTCCATGTGGTATTTTATGCACTGTCTTGATGTCTGGTGCATGATATTGCAAAAGTGGAACAGAGAAGTATCTAACTATAATATAGAGATTACTTTTATGACTCTGAGTAAAGCTTAAGCAGCAAATTATATAGTGTGATGAAACATGCTTTTCTGATTCAGTGAATGTCAATGTGTTGGCATACTTGGTCTTATCATATTTGAGGCATCAATACATAAATTTTTACCTGTTACCTACAAATCACATGTGGCACAGATTCTTTTTCTGCTTGTCTTTCTATAGTTGTAGATATACTAGTCATGTTCAAGATCAAGCCAACCATAGAAAAGTTAATATCTTCCATTGTAGCTCTCTAGGTGAGCCAATAGACATAGTAACATAGTCTAGTGCTCTGATGAGTTAGAGTTTACAACTTTGCATAAGTTATCTATTGACTTGTGTTTTCTTACATACCTTCATTTCCTGCCTCATTTTTATGTTGTATTCACCATTGTTTAAGACAATTCACGTCAAGAGTACCAAACACATAGGAAGACCATATGTGTATTTATTATTTTCTGGCATTATTTATGTATTTATTCACTTTACATCCTACAACTGACTCTCCTCTACTTCATCCCACAATCCTTCCTTCCTTTCCCCTTCTTCTCTGAGAGGATGCAGCCCCTGCCTTGGCTATCCCAAGCACTCTGGCACATTAAGTCTCTTGTGGGGCTAGGTGCATCTTCTTCCACTGAGACCAGACAAGGCAGTCCAGCAAGAACATATCCCATAGACAGGTAACAGCTTTTGCGCTAGCTAGCCCATGCTCTACTTATTTGAGACCTACATGAAGACCAAGCTGTACATCTGCTACTGAAAAGGTCAGTTCAGGAACTTTGGGAAGTTCATGGAACACTTGACCTCCAGAAGGAAGGGGCTAATTAACATTCCTCAGACCACAGGGTGGGAACCGACCTGCAAGGACTGTTGCCCACCTTCAGACAAGGGAATTACTTGCTACTTCATTCCCTAAAGACCAATCAGTTTAAAAAGTCTCACTGTTCTGACAATCACATTGTGCCTTGCCTAATTTCTGCTGCCCTGAAAACTATATAAAAGCTCACTGAACAAGCTGTGCCATGTCTTCTTCGGGTCTGGGATGACCCCAGTGCACTGGAACAATAAATTCTTCTTGCTTTTTCTATCTATTCAGGCTCCACCTGTTTCACTAAATGCATTTCTGGTAAGCTAAGACTCCACAGAGTCTTACACTACATACATGTGGACCAAGGGCCAGTCTGTGTATGCTCTTTAGTTGGCGGTTCAGTCTCTGAGAACCCCAAGAATCCTGGTTAGTTGACTCTGTTGGGTCTTCTTGTGGAGTTGCTATCTCCTTTGGAGCCTATAATCCTTCCCCCAACTCTTCCACAAGAGTCCCCAAGCTCGTTCCCTTTTTGGTTCTGGGTCTGATCCTTCTGAGTCAGTTGTTGGGTAGAGCCTCTCAGAGGCCAGCCATGTCCCCTCTTCAACCAAAATACAGTATCATTAACAGTATCAGGAATTGAAGTTTGAACATGGAATGGGTCTCAAGTTGGGCTGGTTAGTGGTTGACTATTCGCTCAGGCTCTGTTGCATCCCCTGTTCCTATATTTCTTGTAAACAGAATAAATTTAGGGTGGAAAGTTTTAGAATAGGTTTGTGGCCCTATTGCTCTACTGGGATTCCACAGGGGTGACCTTTTCAAATTCCATATCCCCTCTCTGAGTCATAGCTACAGCGACCCCTCTTAATTCCTGGATGCTTCCCTTATTTGTCTCTGTCCCTTTGATTCTTAGGAGACAGGAAACACATTTTTTTTCCTTAACATTGTAAAAAATTGAGATATCTGTCAGCCTTTGTTAAACACAGATGATAAACTACTTGGGTGGGACCCTGCCCTGAAATTACCATTTCTACTACTCCTGGGCCTAGCCTTGCTGTCCTAGGCTGCACTTGAATTCAGGAATCCATCTCCCTTTGTAAGTGTAACAAAATCTTTTCTGGGTGGGGTCTCCTGTGATCACCACTCCCTAAATCTGCTTATCTCCTTCCTTAGTAATTTTCTAAGAAGTTGGCTCAGAGCACAGCTTCTTTTGTTCCTTTAGATTCATGAACCCCTCATATAATTCATATTGCATCCTTATTTTGCAGAGTTGAGAAATTATATATTTTCAAACTTATATATTTAAAGTTCTTTCTAATTGTCTTATAGGCTGTCCTGAAGATACCAGCTTTAATGTGCATTATTATACAAATAAACCTTAACCAAGCACAGCAGTCATTTACACTTATGGAGGCTCACGTATGGAGGCTTACACTAGGGCTCTGTCCCAGAGGCAGGAACTATGTTACTCTGACCCGACCAAGGCAAGAGGTGAGTGAGAATATGTTTTGAGAGAGTGTCTGGTCAATGATCCAGAAAATGCTAGTGAAAGTTCATCAGGTGAAGAGTCTATATGGTCTAGTGATTAATCTTATTCTGTGACTTTATCAATAATTTAAAAAATCCAATATATTAGCCATATACAGGACCCACCAGAGTGAAATTATGTTTGTATAATATATATATGTTAATTCAAATAAAGAAACATGGAATTTAAGAGTTATATTTCTGAAAAAAAAAAGCAACTTCAAAGTGAATATGCCTTCAATATCTTCTAATTCTGGAGTCTTGTGCTTAGGTACCAAACTATAGGATAAAAAAAGTATATAATTTTTACCAAAGAGACAATCACAAAAATATTTGAATAAGATTAAAAATGTGACAGTTTGTTTATATGTAATTTCTGAAAGTAAAAGGACATCTGATTTGTCAATTTTGTTCCATCCAGAGATTTGTTGTCTTACTCCTCTATAATTGGGTATTTAGAACACCATTGGAGAAGGGGAGTTTCATTTCCTATACTCAAAGGTTAAGAATAATCTGAATAAACAGGATTCACCATGTTACTCCCAGTTTATTGTGATTAGGTCATATCACCTTTGGTACTAATCATATTTCTGAATGTCTATTTAAGGATGTCTGCCTTGAATGAGTCTTCGGGTCTTAATTTTGGAGTTTCCAAAAGTCACACAAGACTTTCTTTAAATCGAATTCTAACATTTTTCTTTGCTAATCTACTTTTTGTTGCAAATGCATTCATGTTCTACCTTGCAAAGTCTGAGGAAAAAAATAATATATTTTATTCTTTGGCATCATAGAGAAATGTAGTTTGTGTCAGGCAGGTTTTTTTAATTCACTCTAAGTTCAATGATAAAGAAACTCTATGTCACAGGCACATCATGATCTTCAATTAGATTTTGCCTCATATGCTTATAAAAGATTGTAATGAACTTACCAAAAATTTCATTTGATTGTGATATTTGGTACAGTGATATCATTCACACCAAAGTCATAAGTTTTTATTCATTTTTGAAGCATTGAAATTCTACAATTATGCTTTTTGTTAGCTGCCACACAGACCTTGTGTGACAGCAGTATTTGAGGCGAAACCTTTAAGGAAAGCCAGTCTCCTGCACCCGCATTGTCACCTGGCACCCCCTAACTCAGAGGTAGCTCAGATATCTTGTGCTAGATGTCTACCAAAATATGACAGCTAGAAAGAAAATCAGATGTTTCTCTCTGACCTTTTACCAATGTTCCAACATCCTAGCCAAACCCTGGTCTAAAAGTTCCATAAAAAATGTTATTCATCCAGACTAATTGCCTCTGGTATTGTTAGGGAAATAATGTAGGGGTAGTGCCTTGAAGCTCACCGAATGGGAGATTTATCCCAGGGCAAGGTCAAATAAAATCCTCATTTTCTGTCAAGTACTGCAGCTGAACCACTCCTAGGAATTAGCAAGAGACAAGTCTCTACTAGCCCAGAAGATTAGCATAGTGGGCGGTTTTACCTAGGATGGGCAGGACCTTGAGTCAAGTGTGTGTGTGAGAGACAGTGTGCAGCAGTCAGTTTTTTCTAGATAGAGAAGTCTGCATTGAGTAGTTGGACTCAGTCCGCAGCCCCCCAGGACTCTGGCTGGGCCCATGTGGCCCGAGCATGCTCAGAGCCTGGGGGGTGCTGCACCAGTCCAGAGGAGATGGCTGCTGTTTTTAGACCCAGTATATTTTAGATAGCCTCAGATGTACCTTGACTGCTGAGCTGCCAAATTTTTCATATTTCTTTTGCAATGATTGTAAGAGTCTCATGCCATTTTTTAAGAAATATATTTAAATAACACACTTCGTGTGTCGAGTCTGATTTCCCACCCAGCCGAATGCCGTGCACACTTGGCCAGGACCCATCGTCCCGCGGAACATGGGGTCCCTGCAAGACACAGCGGTCTGTGGCAGTTAGCCTAGCTTATGTAGAGGCAATTGTTATTTATATTGATAGCAATCCAAAAATAAATCTGAGCCACTGTGTCTGTTCCTAGGTGGATAAAGAGAATGTGACACACAGAAAAAGTCTAATGTAAAAGAGGCACCTGTCAGGATATTGAAGGCCTTGCCCTAAGGCTATCAACAGCCCTGGAGAATTTAGGTTACTGATGTAACATGTCTAACTTGTCTCAATCCCTGACTATGTTGACATGAATTGCATGGCAGAAGAATAGAAAAGGAAGGGAGTTGCAAGAATTTTTGTTACCCATTGACAATAAATTCATTGCTATACAAAACTAGGAAGAAAGATCTTTTCAATTATGATTCAGAAGTATGAACCATCACAAACAGAAAAAAAAATCAAGTTCGATCATTATGACTAGGTTTCAATAAATACTCCAAAGACATGTGTATGATATACCTCCTGTGAAAATGAATAAATTTCAGGCAACCTTTTCTCACCATAATACTTTGTTCTCATTATCACTCATCTTTTCTCTATTGTCTGTACATCAAATGATCAAACAATAGAGAATGAATAGAATGAGATCTGCAATGATACAAGTGATTATAGTTTAATAAAACACATGAAAGAAGTATTTGAAAATCTTCTAGAAATAAATCAAGACTATATCATAATGACACTGTTCCTCTAGGCATATTAGTGGTTCCTTTATAATCGATTGTATATGTATATGCATATGTGTGTGTGTGTGTGTGTCTGTGTGTATCTGTGTATGTTTTTGTGTCTACATATATATATATAGTATGTGTATATACAGCTCAAATTCCAGAGCTTAAATATAGAGATCAGAGGGCAACTATAAGTAGGTTCTGATGAAACATTTACAAACGTCCCTTTGATGATGTTTTGTGTCCATTGATACTAATAAGTTCAGTTCTAAATAAGCCATTATAATCATATCAAGTTATGAAAAAGTGGCAAGTTGTAGAAGTCAGTAGGCCCATGGGGTCATGCCATTTAAAGACATTGTTAGTAAGACTTTTTGGTATCACATTTTATATTGGCCCATATCCCTCAAAAGTTGATCATCAGCATCATGAATAATCTAAATGGACAATGAAGGGAAAGATATATTTTTGAGAATTGGTAAGACTTTGAATGAAATCAGGTTAAAGTACTTAGGAATATCTTAATTACATTTTTATTGCTGAGACAAAACACCATGAACAAAATCAACTTGAGAGAAAAGGGTTTAGTTGATCTTGCCAATCAGTATATTTCAGGGCAGGGCATCAAGCAGTAGCAAGATCAGGAGCAGACAGGACCATTTCTTCCTGGTCATCTGCCTATGGCTCACTCAGACAGCTTTCTTATACAATCCAGAACTCCAGCTCAATGGTGGCAACAACCACAATAGAATGGACTCTCCTATATCCATCATTAGTCAAGAAAATGTCCCACAGACATGCTCACAATCCAATCTGAGGGAGGCAATTCTATACTCCATATTCTGTCTTATGGATAACTATACTTTGTTCCTGGTTGTCACAAACAAACTATCACAAGGTATGCCACATTTAAGACCCAAATATTTGATTATACAAACAAAATGAAGGAAAGAAAGAATTTTAAACATGTTTATTGACCCTGGAAATGAGTGACAATGTCCCCTTGAATAATGGTGAAATGAAGAGTGGATTTCTGTTCTCCAAGGTAAGAAATCGTTCCTGGTACTTGAGTCTGTAGTGACTTAATAACTTGATAACTCCATGTAATTTTCAAGAACATACATTTGTTAATCATGTCTAATTGATATGAAATGCACATAGATCTACAAATGTCCCTCTGTTGACTTTAATCAGACAAATGTGATGTTAATTAAAAAAAAAAACAGAAGTGAACAGCGATTACAGAAATTATTGTCTTTGTGCCCATCCTTTAAAACCAAATCGTCTTGATACTTAAGTGAGGTAAAATGAAGAAATGCCATAAATTTTTAACAATATTGTTAAGGAAAGAGTATTTATATAATTATCTGTAATATCTAAGTGTTAGTTGCCTTAAAGGTGTTTGGCAATGTCTACCAAAATAGTTTTAGTTAGTTTTGATAGATATAGCACCATAAAAAATTGAGTTCAAATCTACTATTATCAATACTTTAATGGTATTTATATTACTCAGTTTCAGTAGATCAGTTCCATATGTATAAATGTTTATATATAATATTATATATATTAAATATATACACACACAATTATGTATAGTGTCCACAATGACATACTTTGTCGTTTATACTCACCCCTCTTTCTCGAATGGACAGAGACATTCCCATATTTCAGTATTTGATGTAACAAGAGGTTATGTCCTTAAAGGCATAGTGGATGCTGCTGACCTGGGATGATCTTCACTGCTTAGGGACTGATCTAATTGGGGAGATGTAGAATGAAGAAAACAAAGACACACAGACCCATTCATGCATGGAAAAAGTGTGATTGAGTAGGCGGTACACATTTAAACACGCACCAAAGGAAGCTGGAAAATGCTGTTTGTTTATTTTTATGTCTGAATGAGGAGATGGATTTGTTGAGACAGTAGCTGAACATGGAGGCAGGTTTAGCTAATCTCAGTAGGAGTATGCTGTTGGGGTGCAGTCAGGAGGAGGGGTCTTTGATGGATACTTTTTTTTTCAATATCTGCACATAGATCAGGGGAAGTCTTTGCCATTTATGTGAGCATAAATCCTTGGAATCCTTGGCATGGCTGATTACATATCAAAAATATATATTAAATACATCTTCAGTCAAGACCTTTGCAAATCCAAGTACTGACTAGTGAGTGGGAGATGGTCTGTCTGTCCTGTCTCTCTCTTTTTCTCTCTTTCTTCTCAATAGGTGATTCTTGGTTCAGGCCTTCTGACACTGCAAACTTAGTCATTTTCTAGGACCAGAAATACAATCTGTGTTCCTTGGAGTGAGAAAGAAAGTATAGACAAATCTTCCCCTTTTCTGGTGCAAACTGTCACTCTGTAGAATTGAATATCATGGATCACAGATCTTTGTTGGACAGCTGTATATCTGTATGTTTGAGAATGAGTTTAGATGTTTCTCGTAGATGTGTTAAATTTATACATAGGACCTGTACTATTTTCAGTAAAAGCCAAGGGCAAGTTACTTAAATATATATGCAATGTCTACTGTTGTATTCATCATCATGAGAAATTCCTAATAATCAAGATGTGTGTATTTAGTTAACAAGCTGGCCCCGTTGCTATGATAAAGGCCAACAACCTTAGTCAGGTCGAAGTTTGGAAGTTCACTAAAATGATAAAGAATCCATCATGCTGATCTTTAACATACACGGAAACCACGTGGGCTAGGAGAATGAAAAAAAAATCAACACCTATAGATGTATTGAACTGTGAATCACAATTTAGCTTTCTTCAGAAATCACAGCTGTTTATCAGAAGTGAATTCCTTTATGAGATGTTCTGATTTGGCACTCTCTATAGATAACTGGACATTTTAGGCTGATTGATGATAGAAGTGAATAAATTAAAATGTCCAAGAACCCTCAGAGTATTCTAACCTCTGTACTCTACTCATCAGTTTTGAGAAAGAATGGGAATCATTGATACAACTTCATTATTTCATCCAATGGGCATCAAGAAATGGCTCTCTTGATGTGTTTCTCTGTCACATAGTTCTTATCCCAAATGCTTCTAAGTTGTCCTCAACATTTGGCTTACATTTAGAAAAAAAATGATATTATCAAAGAAACCACAGCACAAATTGCAACTGTCAACTCTCATAGATCTAGGCTTTAACTGACTAAGATGAATGACTTCATCATTGAATAAATCATTACTAATCATAATGTGTGCATGTGCATGGACTGTGCAATTGAGGCTGGCAGCATTGTGGCCTGCCCAAAACTAATTGCTAGGAATGTGCCAGATGTTGTAAAAGTCTGGACACATTTGTGATAAAGCTGAATAGTACAAACTTGGTATGAAGCTAGAACTGTATGATTTAAGGGCACAATCTATATTTCTGACATTATAGGTCAAAGATATATAGTAAGTATAGAGAGTCTTTATTAATATTGTAAAAGGTTATTTCCCTCTGCTCTAAAAACCATTTTTTCCTTTATGTCTTGATCTTAATAGATCCAGTCTTCACTATAAATTTCTACACTCATGTAAAGGACATCAATCTGTTGAAAATTAAGAAACCAGGGTTTAAATTAAAACATCATTCTCTTTAGTTCAAGTATTAACAAAAACCCCTGTCTTTTTATAATCAAAAATTCATAATAAAATGAAAACTTTTTTCTTAACTTGTAAGATTTTTAAACCAGAAACAATATGTTAAAAAGAGAAAAAAATATGCCTGGCACTTTCTGATTCATTTAAAATTAAGCTTCATATCTCCACATTAAATAATAAGCAAACATTACTTAGAGGTTATGGGCATCAATATTTCCATTTTCTATGCATTGTTATGGTAATAAAGCCTTTTAGTCAAGGAAAATATGAAGCCATAAGCCTTAATGCTCTATTTGAGGAGCAATTACAGCAAATTATAAGCAACTGGGTTGTACAAAATTGCAATGAATAAAATTTTAAAGTATAATAATATACCGTAAGCATTTATATGGCTGATACTATCCATTTATTTTAAGCATCAGCTTTTCTAAAGATAATTACCAAAAAAGGCTGGATTCTTGAAATAATTATCATGTTGATTACTTAGAAAGATAGGGTTCAGATAAATTTGAGAATAAGAATTTTAATAGAGTTCTTGTATAGAACACCACATTTTCTGTTCCATCTCATGTAATGAATTGGAAATTGATGCATGTTTTAAAAAGTAACTCTGTATATGTGTATTCATTTAATACCTTTGGTGAAATAATTTCACATTTATTGATATCTGTTTCTATCTAAATATTACAAAAGTCTTATAGAACTTGTAGTCATAATATCTTCTTTATAAAAATTAACTTGATTTTTAATGTATAAATTCTTTAAATTCTGTATATAGGTATTGTAGGGTATGGTATACAAAATGTAACATAAGGAATAATTCCCTATGTGTGCTTTCATTAAGTCATAAAATACAAAGATTGTGTATATAACTGCATTATACACTTTCTTATGTTATTTGCAACAGATAATTATCAACTCTTCACTAAAACTATTTTCTAGGTCTGGTCAATATGCTTTTTTAATTCATCTCTCTATATAATTATATATGTATATATATAAAATACACA
>JADRCD010236168.1:0-24189 GCA_019843815.1 Montemys delectorum
TATATATATATATATATATATATATATATATATACACAAATGAAATGAATGTGATACTATTTGGCTACAAAAAAAGATGAACTCCTTCTATGTGTAAGAACAGAGATGGAACTGGAGGACACAGAGAGCCAAGTGTCATATGATCACGCTAATACGTGGAGGTCGAAACACTGCTCCCACAGATACCAAGCGTGCATCAGTGATCAGGAGGCAGAGACTATGGGAGGGATGCACAAAGAACTGTGAATAGGCAGCGAGCTAGTGGCAGGAGAGAGAGCTCTGAAGTCTTCCGGCATAGTAGGTGTCTGCACAGATGATCACAAGGTACTGCACGCTTAAAATCAGAAAGGACTGTTTTTCTTTGCTGGAGATGGATGAAGATGGAGTCAGTGATCTCATTGTGAAGAAAAGGCTAAGGTCTGACTAGGCAGACATGACAGACCTGCTGACCCAGCTTTGAATAGGACAGAGTGTATACAGGTAAAAAAAAAAAAAAAAAACGCCACCTTACATTCCGTAAATGTTGCAATTATTCTGTGCAAACTGGGGGTGAGTTTGACCCAATAAAAATACTACTAAAATATTTTAAACACTTAAAGAGTGGATCTTGAAAAACTACTACATTTTCATCTTCTTAGAGTTCTGGACAGAATTAAGTTAGTTTATTATGTGAACGTAGCCCTTCACTCTGTGACAAACTAAAGAACGTACAGTTTTTCCACTTATAAAGTTTAGCTACAGTCCAGCCAAGTTATCCTTTAGGCTTTGTCTGATACATTGAGAGAGAGAGCCAGAACTTGGTGCTTCCTAACCTAACAGCGACAAGGGGATTGCCAGCTTCACCCAGCACAGGGGCCACGTTGTCACAGGGACATAATGGCTTAGGAGAAACTGCCATTTTTAATTGTTGGAAAATACTGGAACTTTTTTTTTTCTTTCAGTTGAAATGGCATGGAGATTTTAACAAATGAAGTTTTTTTTTAATGATTTCTCTCTTTTGGCGCCACTCGAGTTCAGAAAAAGGCGTTATGGCAGACTGGCTTTTGCTACAAAATAACAAGTAAGAAGGGAAAAATATTGTGTCAGTTAAGGAATCCTGTCTGATTTTGTGCTCATCCAGCCAGACACTAGATAGTAATAAGAAGACTATGCTTAATTCGAAATGGAATAGTTTACAGTGACGGGCTTGGAGATGGATCCCCTACCAGCACAGATGGCAGAAAAATGCTTAGCGATTCTTTTTTCAGATTTCATGTCGTGCTGTGGGAAGATATGGCTGAAATAAATACATTTTATTTTGCTTTGTGACATTTTTCCATATGATTTAATTATAGAGAAGGGTACATAAGAGAGGCTTGTTATTAAGTGGGGCCCATTATATGCTTAAGAGCAAACTCACATCTTTTGTCTGGAGCACATTTTTAGAAAATAAATTGTGCACGCCATGTAAATAATATGACATTTGGTTGCAGTCAATTTGCTTGATGTGTTTTGCCCGAAGGAACAGGTGATCCAAAGTTTAATCTGCCCCTCGCCTGCCTATTCTTAATAACTTGGCACGGTGAGCAGTTTGGGGATATCAATATACCAATTAACTAAATAATCCTTTCACTGATGCCGAAATAAAAGGTTGATTCTAATCTACATTTTTGTTGTTGCTATCGTCGTCGTTGTTGGGCAGGGCAAATGGAACAGGCAAAGCAGTCAGCGCAGACAGCCTGGGAGAAGACAGAGCCACTGTCGCCCTGCCAGATGCCCAGGGAAGCAGCACAAAACGCTCTTACATGCTCCTCGCAGAGCAGGGACACCCTGGGACCCACTCCAGCCACCGTGGCCAAGGCACCCCCGAGTTACCCACACAGGCATTTCTTTCACATTCAGTTTGTGTTTCCCTCGAATCAAAGGGGTTTCTTAGCGAAACCAGTAAAAACTTCAAGTAAGAAAACTTGTATTATATTAGAGCAGTCCTTCCCTCCCCAGTCCATTCTGGACTTAAAACAGTGTTTGTAAAAGTAAGCTAATGGGGTGCTGATCCACTGAAGGCCCTTCATTCTCTCCCCCTTCCTCTTCTCCTCTGCCCTACAGCTCATCTCCCAGTGTTCTCCTGCCCACTCTCCAGTGGTGGCTGTGTCCTGTCTTTCCTACTGTTGAACTTTGCTGTGCTGTGCTGGCTAGATTTATGTCGATTTGTGAAGGACCTAGAGTCACCTGAGAGAAGGGAATCTCAATGGAGAAAAGGCCTGCTTAAGAGCAGGCTGCAGGCAAGCCTGAAGGGCATTTTCTTAATTAGACACTGAGCTTGGAAGGCCCAGCCCATTGTGGGTAGTGCCACCCTTGGGCTGGAAGCCTTGGGCTCTACAAGAAAACAGGCTGAACAAGCCATGGTGAACAAGCCCGTAAGCAGTACTCCTCCTCGGCCTCTGCATCAGCTCCTGCCTCCAGGTTCCTGCTTGAGTTCCTGTTTCGATGATGGACTGAGAGTTGGAATTGTAAGCCAAATAGAACTTTTCCTCCTCAAGTTGCTTTTGATCATGGTGTTTTATTACAGCAATAGTCACCCTGACTAAGACATGGGACAAGTGTTGAAGCCTTAACTCTGAATTCCTCAGGGACATCTGGACTGATCACGATGTTCCTCATGTGCTGCCCTTAGCTAACTCTCCAGCACTCTCCTCTCCCTAGGGTTCTGGAGTCCTGGTATGTTTTCCCCATAGGAAAGTAGCCTCCTTAAGACTGAAGCTTTGTCCCCTTGAGGACGTATTCTGGAACCTGGTACTGCCAGCAGTGTACCTGCATGTTGCATGTGAGTCCCTGTTTCTACCAAGCTCTCCCATGGTTCCTGATGGTCACTCATCCTCCCCCCCCCAACCCCCCCGGAGAGCTCTAATGGTCCCCGTCTGCATGTGGGGTATATGGAGCCAGAGCTTCTGAGCAAGGCCATGCCTTCCTTGCCTCTGTGTCTTTCTTGGCTGTCCCCAGTCTGTGCTGACTGTACTTTCTCCAGGAGTACTAGCTATAGCTACCCTCCAGAGCTCCCCTCCACCGGGCAATGATAGACTCTCATTCGGAATGTTCCACGTGAATTGAGTCACTGTGCACAGTTGGCACCTGGTAGGCTGAGGCCTTGGAGTTAGGGGTGAGGGATCCTTACTTTGGTAACATCTGGGGACCCAAAAGAGGTTTAGCATATGCTTTCTGCTGTCAAGCTTCTGTTAAGACTCACCACTGCAAACCCTTGTCTAGAACTCTAAAGCAGGACTGGTATCATGAGCCCAGTCAGCACGGAGAGAGACTCACTCCTGTCTCTATGCTACATGGCCCATCTATTTCCCTAGGATCTGACATCAGTCAGGACGGTGGTCCCATGTGGAATGACAGCGAAGTTGAGCCCTGTGGCTTTTGTTAACTGTGGGTTTTGTCATTCAGTCACAACAGCCCCGTGGAGGCCCTGGGGACTCCGAGGGCAGCCCTGATTTTTGGCCTTTGAAGACCCCTAACCCAAACAGGTAACTGGGACACTTGTCCTCACCCCGTGGGGCCCAGAGTATTCAAGGCAGAGTCATACTGGGCAACGAGACAGGAGCTTTGAAGGAATGAGATGGCATTGTTGGCTCACAGGGCACTTCTTCACTAGTGGGGGCAGGAGAGCAAGATTGGCAGCCGGGAGAGGCTGAAGCTGTGAGGATCAAGCTGTGAGGACCAAGTTGCCATACCTGAATGAGACATTTGGAGGGATTTGAGGATTAAGGTAACTATGGAGCAAGGACAAACAGAAACAAACACTGTTTTGTCCCTGTGACCCAATTTTTGCCTCCCAATTATCTTCTCGCGGGGTGGCCTTAGGTATTTTTATAAATGTGTATTTACATGTTTTCTTTTTCTGTAAAAAACCAAACTCTTTTTTTTTGGGGGGGGGGTCTGGAATTTTACAATTAGGCACGAGAACAGGAAAAGGAGAAGGATCTTTCTGAAACACTGCCCACCTAAGTACTTTCTGCCCCTCTAGGAAGGGCGGTGTTCGATTCATGGCAGCTTGAAAACTGAGTTGCAGCATCTATTTAACACTAAAATGCAGTGGCATAGGTCTCAGAGAACAGCCGTGTCTATAAGTTCTGTTTTCCTTGGAAATTTTAGTTTTGTAATTATTTACTAACCCTTGAGTTTTACAATAAAAGCTACTGCTTACACCAAGGGGAATTCAGGCTGAAGGCCCACATCTATTTTTGGTATAAACTCTCTTATAAAATTTAACATTTACTATGACACTAGAGCAGTTTTTGAGCTATTCAGTTCTAAATTTATAAATGGGAAAATGAAGTTCAGCTTAACAGCAACTAGGAAGCACAGAGAGCAATATCTTTATACCAAGAAACCCCCAGCATTCAGAACTAGCTGAGAGCTGGAGCCGATGAGAAAGTAGTCGGATTGCAAGAGGGTGTGGGCGTGGCTGAAAAATCCTTGGGTGGGAGCCACACACTGCGAGCCACACAGTGGCTGGCAAGTGTGTCCAGGGCAGATCCAATTATTGCACAGGCAGGAAGCACAGGGCCCTTATTCCTCACGTCCCTTGTTTGAGTTTCTGATGCGCGGCATGTGTCGGTAGAGTTGTGTTCATGTCTTAGGGAAACTGGGTCAAGGCTGAGTTCGATGGATAACCTTGGAGGTCCAATGAATCTTGCTGTGGCGCCGGCTTCGTGCAGCCAACCTGCTGGCTATCAAATCTCTATCACCTCTGAACCCCAAGTTTCAGAATTTGTCCCCTGCTTTGATAGAATCTTGACTGCTGTCTGACTCTGGCTGGGATCTGGCCCCAGGCACCTTGCCTGGCTGGTCCTGCTGCCTGGATCTTAGCCTGGGATTGCATGCTAGCCACACTCAGGAGGTTTTGTCAGTCAGTGTCCACAGCAGGCTGAGCTTCAGATGGCATCCCTGATGTCCGTGGGTCAGACAGTGGCAGAGCCTCAGCCCTGGCAGCATGCATGACCATAGGGCCTAAGGAGATCAGCACTGCCCACTCCTCTGGTAGCCAAGTCTCTTCGCTGGTGGAACCAGAGAAAGAGCAGAAGAGAAGGGGATTGACAGAGGCTGAACAAGAGCTGGAAGGACTGTGTTGTGAACACATGAGTTATCTGGAGGCATTTGACAGAGTTACTGCACAAGTAGGAACAGAAGTCAGTGGCAGAACTTTGAACGTTTCCCATGTGACTTCAACCTGCATTTAGGATTGAGAACCACGGTCCTATTAAAGTCTGACCATATCCGGAGCCGCACTGAAAACAAGGCCAGATTTCCAACACCACCCTTGGCTTCTTCCTAACTGCCCTTTCCCAGCAGAGGTTCCTTTTTGTAGGTCACTACCTGCTAAGAGGAGGCTCTCCTGTCTGGGATGGAGCCCAGCAGTTGGCCAGTGTGTCCCAGCTTTCCTATGCTCAGCCATGTGGCAGAGATTCCAGCACAGGGAATGTTTACTATTGACGGAGATTTTCACTTCTTCCGGGGACTTGGATTTGACCCTCCAGGTAGATGCTCTCTGGCAGGTGCACATCCAACCTGTAGCAATCAACTGACTTCCTTATAATTTCATTCCGACATTAGAGGGGGATATAACTGTTATGGCCAAAGCAAACATGCGTCTACATTTTTATTTCTTTCTGCGTCCCAATGGCGTAGGACTTGGGTTTTGAGTCTCATGTATCTTTTGATGACCCCCTACTGGAATTCCAGGCAGTACTAGCTATTTGTCTCAGAGGCATCTCACTCCACTCGCTTGGCAATGGGGGAAGGGGGAGGGAAGGAAAGTGAGATAGGATTGTGCTGGGAACCCAAGGCAAATTAGCTAATACGATGCAGAGCTTGCTAACCAACCTCTTACCCATGAGGGCACTGATGGGCCAGGGCAGGTACTAAGATGAATGGTCATCCTGTTCAGATGTATTTCCACAAATCTACAACTATGAAGTTGTTACTGAACTGGTTACATGTATAGACCCATAGGAAGGAATCTACTCAGTTTTCATGGATGAATGTATCCGTCTGTGTTTCCCACCAGACAATTTTCTTCGAAGGGCCTGAGTTAACTGTCACACACACACACACACACACACACACACACACACACACACACACGCACACAAATCAAGCAAAACCCAGAAACAGTACAGTCAGTGCATGAAAAATTGAAAGTAAATAAACGTAAAAGCAAGTCATAAAAAAAGAGACCAGACTGTCATAATCCCTACTTACATTCTAATTCTTCATCTTATCCGCACAGGTAAGTGTAGTCCCTCCCCTATCAAGGAGACTTCTGTTTGCAACAGACAAGGACCCTTACAGAAGACTACAACCAGATATCAAAGCACAGAGTGTGGAGCCTAGTCCCAGTGGATACATCTACATAACACTCCTGCTCCGAGGAAGATGGGGCAAAAGACGGTAAGAGCCAGAGGATGGGGGGGGGGGGGAGACCTCCTTTCCTTTGCTGCTGTAAGGTTAGCACACACTTTGGTGGCCTCGTCTGTCCTGAGTGCTGGTGAAGAAGCAAGGTGAGCCAGGAAGATGAGCCCCGGCAGGACGCTCAGACGTCTAGTGGGGGGAGGGGGAGGGGGAGGGGGAGGGGGGAGGGAAGGAAAGTGAGATAGGATTTGCTGGGAATTCCTCCAAGGAGGGAAGTGTGTTCCCGCGGGCACTGAGGAGAAATTAAGCTGAGCACGTAGATTCTTCCCAGCAGCTTTCGGGTTCAGTGGCTCTGAATTGGGGTTGGAAACTGGAAGGAGAATGGAGTTATGGGCGAAATAACTGTTTAACTTAATCATTAAAATGCCCGACTTTCCCATGTGATGTCAATTCTGTGTGAGTGGCAATTCAAGCTTCTACAAAACAGCAATTTTGTTAAGATTTAGTACAAAGCCTTGCCGTTTATTAATTAATCAAGGTATTTTCATGAGTACAGCGTATGGAAGTAGAAAAAAGAAATTATTTACCTGCAGGTCAGGACCTCCATTATTTTAAGTCCTGGTGACTTGTGAAACTCAGCATGAAAATGAATACAAATATATTTGTGCTTGTTCTGTGGTAAATTAAATATCTCGGGCACACTCGACAAGGTGACGTAGAGGCAGACTGTGTGCTGAGCGGGACATTATTATTTAGTCTGAACGGTCTTGAAGGAGATGGATTTTTGTTAGGAACAGATATATTTTCATGATAGTTTCCTGATTGTTAAAATAGCTGCAGAACCTTTAGTAAGTTTTCTAGAAGCAGTGATGCTGTCAAAGTTAGAAACCTCATCAAATCACACTAAATGCTAAATGCTGGCGATGGCTCACCGCAGTCAGGCAGAGGGCTCATATACGCACAGTGATTTCTTTATTTGTGGCTCCTAATCTATTAATAATGGCCTTTAGACATAGTTGCCATGAGAAATAATTAAAGATATATAAAGGCTGCACCAATTCCCTGCAGGACCAAGCAGGACTGTCTCTGTGAGAGGTGGGGGAGGGGTGGGGATGGAAAGGCAGAGTAGGAACCTCTGTGATAGAACAGGGATGGAGGCACCAGAAGAGGGAGGGAAGTATTCAACACTGCCAGGAAAACGCTAGGATCTCTGTCTCTGGAATCCTTCCACACATTTGAGCATTCCTCTAGAAGATTGCTGATGAAGCAACTCCAGAGAACAGTTAATACTCTTGGTTTTGTAGGAAAACCCAGGAGGACAAATAATTTGATCAATGTCACCACTGACCTTGTGAAAGCAAATAAGGTAATTTATGGAAGGAACGTTAACAGGACGAGCATTGTGTTGAACACTGACCACAAGGCTGTGGGAGACAGGAGCAGTGAGGGACTGAAGGGTAAGGAGATCTGTAGTGTGGGACTGAGTCCAGAACACTTTCCCTAATTTCCAGAACACTAATTTCCTTTAAAAACCATACAGATGCAGTTATAGTAAGGGCCAGCAGCTTCTTCTTTGGGTATATCTAGTTCTCAATTTTTTTTTTATAGAGGAAAATAACAGGATTAACAACCTCACCCAAATGCCAGAGAGATGTGAAAGTTAAACCCCTTAGAAAATGTATCCTGGGCTGGGAAGATGGCTCAGTGGGGAAGACACTGGCCACAGAGGTGAGAAGGGGTGAGCCTGACAGCCTTGCTCAGCAAGATGGGAGGCAGAGAGAGACGGAAAAACCCATGAAAGTTGGTGAGCCAACCAATAGGCTGAATACAGTGGCCAAGGAGAAGACATGGCCTCCAAACCAAGGGGGCAGAAGACACACAACTTGTCCTCTGACGCCCACGCTCAGACTCACACACATGAACACACACAGCACACAAGCACACAAAGGAACACAGCGCACAGTAACCAAAGAGGCTCAGAGAAGTTTACCAAATTGCCTGAGGTCACACAGAGGTCCAAGGCCTAGGCATCTCAACTTGGCGTCTTTGCTGTGGAATGTTTTGCCTCCAAGTGACATAAGAACAGTGTGTCCATGGAGGAGCTGGGTGTGGTTTCTTGTGTTAGACCCCCTGCTCAACTGTGACTTCAAAATGGGCTTCTAAGCCAAAAATGGAGACAGGGTCCCACTTCAGCTTCAAGGCTGGGTCTGCTGCCCACCACCAGGTAACTGTACATCTAGGTGGCAGTTCTTCTTAATAAGATGCGATTCAGAATCATAGATTTAAGTCGCCTAAATGCTATGGTGCCTCAGTTAGACAATGAGGTTCTGTTTCCTCCCCTCATTTAGAAACAATTTTAAACACAAGTTTAGAAAGTTGTCATTTCCAGGAGTTAAATTCTGAATAACAAAAGCGCTCCCTCTACCTTTCACAGAGACACTTCCAGCTGTAATTTGTATTCCTGACTCCTCTCTCTCAGGTTTTATGGCTCTTGGCTATTTGCATAAAAATGGGGGCTTTGATCTTTAAGGGTTCGTTGGCTCAAACAGCTCATTCCAGCAGGAAGGTACAAGTAATGATGGGTGGAAGGGGCTCAGCTGTCCAGGTCAGCCAGGCAGGCAGTTCCTGAACCCATCCTCCTCCCCCCACCCCTCCCCTCCTCCACAGACTGGCTCCCCTGGATATCTCTAATTCTCCACTCTAGCTGCTCCCACACAGCCACTGTCCTAGTCTGCTGAGGGAGGGGACCCAAGCTGAGGCTAGCTAGGGCTTCTCCATTACACAGGGCTTCAGGTTTCTCCTCTAGATGTGCTGTGGAGGATAGCAAGAGCACCAAACAGTGGGCGTCCACACCTGTACCTTTACAGACACCATTGTGTGCAGGCGAGGAACCCAGACCGTGGTATCCACAGAGGTATAGGTGTGAACACTCAGCGTCTTGTCCAGCCCTTTCTAGGAGCTCTTAGGTCAGTCTTTCTGGCTGCCAACGCGTATTAGTTGTCAACCGAGGAGCAAATTGTATTCCACTGGTCCCATTTCCATGTGGCGTTTGACACCTAGGAAGAGTTGACATGGCAAAAACACAAGAGTGGCCCAAATGATGAGGAGTGGCAGAGCACAGGGGCTGATGGAGCACCCCAAGTCAAGGGCTTGATGGGCTGTGTAAGTAAAGAGTTGACCTGCATCTTTTCTCCTTATTAGGAGACACTGTAGTTTACTGAACTTTCAGATGACCCGGCTGTCTTGTTGGAGGAAGGGCAGGGGCATCTTTGCCAGGGCAGCATGTCTGCATCTTGTAGTCCCCTCCTTCATTAACAGCTGACATTTGCAGTAACTGCACCAAAGGCTGGGGTCTAGTCAGAGTGCAGACTGCTCCTGAGGGCTTACCTTCCTGTGGGAGGGATCTCCCCCAGGCTGATCAATAAGGTGCAGTAAAGTAGAGGAGACATAAGACAGAGGCACGGACAGACAGAATTGGCACCAGAGGAGAGAGTGCACAGACCCACCTCTAGCAAAGCTGCCCATGGGCCAGACACTGGCTGGAGAGAAAGGGAGACAAAGTTATAGAGTAGCCTACAACCTGTGTTGTCACGGTGTCATGGTGTCATGGTACAAATACATGGGAGTGCTTGCCTAAGTTGTGATGCTACAGGCTGTGACACAGAGGATGGGGACCTCACAACACCGGATTCTGTAGTGGGAGTTAGTAAATAAGGGCAGCAGGGTAAGATGTGTTTTAGAAAGACCGCTCTAGTAAGAAGGTGGCAGTCAGAATCATTTCCCTTCCTCTACATGCAAGCCCCTGGCCTAATTCCTGGAGTCCATGAATGTGGCGCATACATGGCAGAGGGGACTACATTCCTATGTCCATCACGGCCTTGAGATGCTGAAGGCCTCCACCATCTGGGAACATCTACTGTAATTACCGTGGGCCTTAAAAACGGAGGAAAGCAAAAAGGGTCTGAAAGATGTCCTGTGACCAGCTCTGCAGCCGCAGGGAAGGCCTGTGTAGGGGGATGGATGTGTACCTTCACACAGGGATTGTGGAAAGGAGCTCCACTCTGGAGGCCTGTGATTTGAATACAGTCAGGCCTGCTCTGGGCAGCTGGGCTCCAGAGTTGGGCGACAACACACGGGTTCTGTTTGAGGCCACCTGCATTGTAAATTTGTTAGACAACAACAACGGAAAATCAACTGAAGTGGTTGGGAAGGGAGACTGGAGTGAAAGAATCCAATGTATAGGAGTCGGAGGACCAGGGCATCACAGTGAGGGTGGATTGGAAGAAAACATAAAAATCCTGTGAATAGGTGTGTGTGTGTGTGTGTGTGTGTGTGTGTGTGTGTGTGTGTGTGTGTACACGTGTATGCTAGTTTCTCCCAGGGCACTTGAGAGCATCCATGCACCTAGCTTCTAGCAAGTGTTGAGCTTTATTTGTTGAGGGCAGTAGCTTGTCACTGTAGGACATGGGTCATGGCCATGCAAGGCATGAGTTTACTACTGTGGTTGACACATGAAGTGCAGGTATACAGTTAACTGTAAGCTAAAAGTCAATAACAATGGCAGGAGCTGTGGCTCAGTGGTAGATCTCCTGTTCTCATGTGCGAGGCTCTGAGTTCGATCCCAGCACCACTAAACAAAACACAGGAAAATGGCGAAAACATTTTAATATAAACATTTCAAAGTTTGCACGGTATAGACAGAAAACTAATAGTTACTCTTCATTTTGAATTCACATTAACAGGGAACTCTGAATATTTACTTGGGAAAGTGGCTGGACAGCATGTGACAGAGAGGTGGATACAGATGTGGGATGTGGTGATTGCCGGTGAACTACCATGGCTGGAAGCGTCAGAGCACCACCCTGAGCTGCCTGAACAGACCTGGTGTTTATGCCTAATTCTGCCACAATGCCATCCTGCCTGCACACATGGTTCTCTCTGGCCTCTCTCCTCCCACAAGCCAATGCCAGGACCGACTGCGAAGGGTGCTGCCATTGGTCTGGGTCTAGGTATCCCAGAGAGGACTTGGAAGAGTCAACATCAGGATGTTCCTTCCACATATCCTCTCAAATGCCTGCCTCCTTTTAGAGACACAGTACCACAGGTTGCAAAGTTGAATTGGCTTCCTAAGTAGGCCTTATACTCTTTGTCTTCTGACCATTGCTTGGAACGGTTCACGTCATCTGTCCAGGTTGTGTTTGGCCTGCAGAGCCCCATGGTGAGGCTGAGAATGCGCTGTCTGAGGTGGGGTTAGCTCCAGGCATCTTATGCTCAGCAGCAATTGAGTTGCTAAGCCACAAAACAATTGGCTATTTTCCTGACTGTACTCTGTTTTCTCTCATCAAAACCTCTTCATCTTTTCACCATGCTGAAGCCTAATTGGTTTTCTTTCTTATCTTTTATTTACGGGATTATTGCTGTTCGACAGTGGCTTGTGTTTATCTTTATTGACTTCCACTGCGTGTAATTGGGCCATCTAACCAGTTTGCCTATATCATTTTGGATGCTTCGAATTGTCAAGTGTCATGGATTTAAAAGATGTAGAAGACTCCCATTTTAGAGACTCCAAGAGTTCTTATGATTATGTTGGAAACAGTGGCAAAATTCATTTCTTTCGTATTTTAAAACATATTACCTAAAATTGCTTGCTGAATAGATTGGAAAACAACTCTAAAAGTAGCGTTTCAGTTAAAATACGCATCAGGACAATTTTCCAAGTGGATTTCCAGAATCACATGGATGAATGAAACAAACCCAATAAAAAGGCTCTTTTTCTCCCCCCTCTCCCCACCCCAGCTCCTTATCAGCCCTAGGTGTCTTTCCACTGCAGGCCCTGGACCATCAACCACACCTGCCGTGGTGGCCACAGGCATAGAGGTTCTTGATTGCACTTTTGGCTTAAAATCTAAAGCCTCAATCTGAAGAATAAAAAGCAAGGCAGCCGTTCCTCACAGCAGGGAGTTTCTAGCCAGCATCTAAGCAGACACACAAGTTATTCTAAGTGGAAATGTGTCCATAAATGTCACAAACTGTTTCCATTTTCCTTTATCGTCCTCTAACAGCCTCATCAAGACTGCATGGTTATTTCACTAGGCAGAGGATGTTGGCACTCGCTGCCACAGCCCAGCAGGAGTCCTACCCGACCTGTGCCTAACACGGACCTAAGCACAAATGGGCCACGGCCAAGGGACACAATGCTGGAAGACAATTGAGACTTCTGCCTGGAAACAACATTTTTGGGCTGTCAGAGTCTGCATGAGGTGATCATTTTTCAAAGTCATGTTGTTGGTGCCAGTTGCCAATGGTGCTGGGCACCTTCCTGCAGATGGATTTTGGAGTGGGCTTCCTTGACGTTCCTTGCTTCTATATGGGATTCTGTGAGGAGCAGGATGCTGACCTACCAACAATTAGGGATGGCAATGTCAAAGGTCATGTCTACAGGTGCCATTAGGTTTCTTTCTAATGTCTAGGCATGGGTCTACTTCAAGGAGTGGGCCAATGACACTAGCACTCTGGGAATGCCCCTGAGGAGTTGGGATAAACTCAGGTGACCAAGTGGCCATTACCATTACCATCCTGAGCATCTATCTATAAACCATGTTATGTCATACTAGAACCAACGTTGAGCTCAGGCTGTCCTCTGCAGGGATCCCATAGGTAACAGACCTAAGGAAGGGATTTTACTGCTTCCCTTAAACTAAGGCCCTGAAGCCACAGAGAAAGCATTTCACTCCACAAATAGCCATACAAGGTTCCCAAATATGTTTCCTTTATCCTGGTAATTAGTTAAAGATGAAATAATGCTTGAACACTTCATAATCTTAAATTCACAATATTTTACTTAATTAAAATAGGTAATTTAGAAAAATAATTGGCAATTGCTGGAACCTCTAATGCTGATGAGAACTGAGCTGGAAGCGTTCTTTCTTCACAAATTGGTACTTAAAATATAAAGTTCCACACACAGCTGGAAAGTGCCATCCTAATTTGGCGTTTATGTTCAGTAACTATCATTAAACCAAATAAACTGAAATTAAGGAGGGAAGACGGTGGGCTTCAGGACATATTGAGGGCAGATGCCAAGGGCTTAGAAGTATAAATGCAGCTTTCTAAGCGTTTATTAGGAGCGTTGTGTTAGAGATCAGGCATAGGAATTTCTTACACAGTGCCTTTATTTCATACTTTGCTTTGAAAATATAGGTTTGGTAATATTTGAGTTCAGGTGAGAAAATAGCTCAGTCTAAATTCTTCTCCTTCGCCAGAGAACAGTGTGAATGGGCAGGCTCAGCTTGTAGACGTGCTTTTTCCTTCTGACATCCACAAACACTGGTGCTGGCTTAAATAGAGGCAGAGGAATCACTGCTGGAAAAGAAAACCAGGCTTTTTGCACATTTTTTTTTCTTAAGAGAGGGAAAAAAGGTGCCTGTGACACTCTGTACGATGGCAGAGATTCATGGTAATTCACAGGAAAACCTGAGAACAACACACCCTCTGGAGAGCTTATTTGTTTAGTGGGAGGCTGTCTTTTTGAGTCCTGGAACAAAAGTCTGTTGATGGGGATGGGAACATGGGCAGGCGTCATTATGTGTGTGGCGGAGGGAGGGAGGAGGGCGGGCCACTCTATGCAACGAAACGTGTTATTGCTTTTCTACCTGGCAACACATTAAAAAGCATAAGATTTCAAACAACAGTCTAAAGAGCAAGGAGTTAAAACAAAAACCAAAACCAAAACCAAAAAAGCAATACAACAAATATTTTGTTCTGGAGAAGCCTGGGAGGCTCCAGTTCTAGCTAACAACGTCTCCACGATAAAGGCTCTTTGGACTTCTTACAAATAGAAGTCCAAAGTATTCATTAAACTGTTGCTTTGTTAAAGAACATTAAGCATTTTTCAGTTCTCATGACTTTTTTTTTCTTGAGATATAGAAACTCTCAGGAACAGAACAGTTTGATAGATTTCAATCTTAAGAGATTTACTTTCAAAATCATTGTTTTAAGAGAAGATCTGAAATAGGTTTTTAAACTTCTGGGGCAGAATGAATACTAAACTGATAATGATCTAATAAAAACCATGTGTAATAAATATTTTCTTTGGTCATTATTTTCATTAAATTCATTATGAAAAATATAAACTTAGCCAATGTGTTTACTGCCTGCTTCATGCCAGTCACTAAACTAGAGACGGGTGAGGTGGACAACCCCTGGCACAATTGTCAAGGTCACCGTCACCGAGGAGAAAGGACAGTGTGGTGTTAGGACTGCAGGTTGGAACCGTATCCTGAGTGCTAGTAGAAACACAGAGAGAAATCGTTTCGAGTTTTTAATCCTTTTGTGAGGTGAGAGGCGGCTGGGTGCAGCATGAAGCGACTCCTGGAGTAGAAGGTGGTGTAAAGTTGATCTTGAGGTCCAGCTGGTGGGAAACAAACAGGAAGTAGAGCATTTCCAAGAGAGAAGACAGAGAAATGGAGAGGTAGTGGAAGGACAGGAGTGCTCTGAGGGACGCTGGCCACCCAGAGGGACACGTCTGTGAGGGGAGGCTGTAGCTAGTTGGAGACTTGACCAAAGTGGTCTGGTAAGGATGGGTTTGTGTAGAGAGCCACGCCCGAGCTGGCTATCGCCATTACAAGACGGCGCCAGCATCCGGTGTCTTCTCCCTGTAAACAAGTAGTCTGCGCATGTGCTAAGGGCCAGAGCGCGCCAAGTCACAGCCCATCCTGGGGAGTCACATGAGGTAATGAGCAAACAGCCAATCAGAAATGAACACGCTGCTCCAGGGTGTATATAAGCAGTGCCTTTTCGGGGCTTGGGGTCTTCCTCTTAAAGATGCAATAAACGCTTGCTGCAGAAGGATCCTGGTGTCCGCGTGCGTTCTTGCTGGCGAGATGATTGCGCAGATCACAGGTCTGTGCTTGCAATGCTCCAGTATCCTATGAGTGCCACCTACTGACATGGACCTCACAACCTACTGGGTAGGAATTGTTGTTAACCTTTTTTAAAAGATGATAAAACTGAGGTGCTGTGGTGTGTAGACTGCTCCATATGGCTCAGAACAGGAGTCCTGAGGCTTTTCAGAGGTTCCTGGTCCAGAATGGCTCAGTTTTATGAAGTAGAAGTTTGCTCCTGTTTGAGAAGAAATGATGACATACTACCTCATAATTGTGCAAGGGAACAACATTCTGCTCAGCATGAGCTATGACGGATAATTCACACAAACGAATCATTACCAACTATCAACTTTCCAAATTCAATCAGGAGCTCACGGATGCATGAGTGTATCAAAACCACATCAGAAAAACCGTGTTGTGTGGTTCACTGAAGAATATACAGCAGACTAAAGGATGGTGCAACCCTCCTTTGGATCGCCGACGGCGGCTTGAGGTACCTACTGCCCACTGTGGGACTACTGCTGTTAGACCATCTGCCATATGCATCACGAGGTTGACAGGTGATGGACTCTTGCCTCTGTCCCTGAGCTAACTCAGTGTGGCACCACTGCTTCATGCAGCCCACCGAACAGCCATCCCTCTGGGGTCCAGCTCTGTGCTTGGAGCCAGTGCTAAATTTTCAAGCAACTTGGTGTTTTGAACCAGCCCTGCACCTCAACAGCCTGAAGCTGGGTCTTTCTGTTCACTTATAACTACCTGCGGTGACTCTCTTAGCATCTCTGCCATCTTTCAGTCTTTGTCTTCTTCACGAGGGCCCTTGAGCCCTGCTCTGCTTTAACCCTATCCTGTAGTCTAGGTATCATCATGCAAAATGTAATATGAGGTCTGAGCATTATTGGTATTATCAATTAAGACCAGATAAAGAACCTGGGTTTGTCAATGACAGGAATATCAAATGAAATCAAAGTACCTGGCAGATTAAAGAAAATGACATTGATGTGGCTTGAGAGTTTGGCTGTCCTTCAGTGAACTCCGAAACAATCACTGAAAGACACATGTATGTCCATCTATGTTTCTGACATACTTGCTCAAGGCAGGCAACAGATTAGGCGGTCTAGTGTCACAAAGAGGCGGGTGATCTCTATGACCACAAGATGGTAGGTACATCTAGGAAAGCCAGTGGCCCCAGGAACACTCCCTTTGTGGATTGACACCAGGAAGGGGAACAGGAAGGGGGACAGCTACCTCACTTCTTGGAGAGTGTGTGGGTGGTCCTCAGCCTTAGGGAGATAGGCAGGAAGAAGAGGAAGTCTTGGGGAGGGAGGAGTCTGAGAGAAATGGAGATCAGATTCAGCTTTCAGTCAGTAAAGGAAAAAGACAAGACTCAGGAGAGAAGGAGGCCCATGGGTCTGCTTGGTGGCAGTGGGCATGTGCTATAGATCCCAGCCTGGCATGAGGGAGGGAGGGCCAGCATGTTCTGGATGTTATGAGAGAGAGATGCAGAGTTGGCAATAGCTGATTCTTAATAGGACAGAGGACAGAGGAAGAGCAGAGCCACCTCACTGTGGGTCAGGATGTGAAGAGGGGTCAGAAGGGTGACAAGGAAGGACTAGATACCCTCGCGGGACAAAGAGGTGCTGACGGCTTTAGGGAAAATTTTATGAGGTGAATGGAAAATGAAGACAGCTAGCTTTCCAGAGAAGATGGTGTTTCTTTTTAGAAGTTTATCAGGGAAGGGGGACGAGGCCAGATGGATGCAGAGAAGGCCTTTCAGAATTCACAGGGCAGAACAAGACCCACATCAAGACCTGAGTCAGAAGGATGAAGGAGTGAGTCTGGCTTCTGGGGCAGAGACCTGGAAAGGGGTTCTCCAGAGCCATGCTGACCTCTGGAGGAAGGGGGTCCTGCTGCCTCTGCTGCAAAAGGGAGGAGGTTAGGGAGGGCAGAAGACCCAAGTAGCCTGGGCCATGAAAAGTCAGGAACAGGAATTAGGGGGAGGGAAAGGCACCTGCCTAGGGTTGGGGGAGGCTTGGAACCATTCTCTCCTGTCTGGGCCAACATTGGGGACAATTTCTACACAGATGTTTCAGGAGACATTCGTCTCTCTAGAGGACACCTGGGCGTGGCTTAGCAGTCAGGTGAGAAACAGCAGAGACTAGACCCAATACAAGTTGCCAGTGAGATAGATGATCACACTGGGGAGTAAATAAAATACTCCTTGGTATAGCAGGAGCTACTTAGGGCTCCTGGTGCTGCAACCGGCTTTTATGTTCTGTTACAAGTAAAGACACAAGGAACTAGAACCAGAGAGAAAGAGCCAGAGAGGGGATTCCTTTCTACCGCTGGGGCGTCCTGCTGCAAATGTTGGGGTCCCACCCCTTTATTCTTAGGAAGGGGGTATGGATTTTGACTGCTGTTGCCCTAGTTTCCCTACAAGCAGCATTTTAAAGAGAAGGGTGTCAGGCTCAGTTAGATACAGCTCTCCCGGGCCAGAACAGAAATATCCGCCGTGTGAGCCGCTAACCAGGTCTGGACATTTTGACTTGCATACCTTTAAACCAACCTCCAGGTGACACTTTGTAATGGAATCTCACGTTGGATGTGTGCCTTTACATATCAAATTTTAAGTGGGTTTTATGTTGAAAGAAAAGTGTAGAAATGTTCACAGAACATGTAGTAGGTACCAGCCACTGTCTTAACTACAGTGGACAGGTAAGAGACGGGCCTTTCCAGGAGACAGCTACAGGCTCTTCAAACATGTAGGCTGCCAAGCTGCAGCGCTAAGGAAGAAAAGGAAGCCAGGCTTGGTACCATATACCAGCAATTCAGCACTTGGGAGTCTGAGGCAGGAGGATTGCTATCACAAGGCTGAGGTTGCAGAGTAGGTTCCAGTCCAACCTGCACTGAAGAGTGCAGACTCTGTCTCTAAAAACAATGTGGGGGAGAAAAAGAAAGAAACATATAAAAGAGGGGGAAAAAGACGAAAGTCATTTGATCAGATCAAATCCCTCACATATTACTATGATCTGTGACAGCGGTTTTCTCGCATGCCTGTAGATGGACGGCAGAGAGCAGACAGCCTTGGGAATACCAAGAGTAAGCTTTCTGCCTGATTTCAAGTTTACAACGATCCTAACCGAGCAATGGAAATGAGCGAGTCTCTGGCATGGAGGAGACAATATTGGGCATCACGGGAAGCAGAATGAGGTGCGACAGCACTTTTCTGTGGCAGGCAGTAAGTGCATCTAAATGAAGGTGTGAGTTCACCTCTACTCTGGTTTGGTTGTTAAAAGCCCCAGGGGCGGAGCCAGCTGTGATTGAAGCTTGCCGGGCTTGTAGGGCTTCAGGGTGGTGGCTTCCCCGAGGCAAGCAAACGTGAATACAAGATTCATGGAGCACAGCAGAATATGCGTGAGAGAAAAATCTTAAGCAGTGGTTCTCAACCTTCCTGATGCTGTGACCCTTGACTATAGTTCCTTGTGTCCCGGTGACCTCCAACCTTAAAATTATTTCATTGCTACTTCATAACTGTAATCTTGCTATTGTTATGAATTGTAATGCAAATATATGATATACATATATATGATATATATGCAAATATATGATATGTGTTTTCAGACCCAAGGAGGTCGCGACCCACAGGTTGAGAACTGCTGACCCAAAGGAAGAAAATTCCACTTATATTGTCAAACACTTTCACCAATGTCCTAAGGCAGCATTTATTTTTCCTTTTGAAGGATAACAGATAGCTACTGATGATAGGGGGGGGGGACATGTAATAAAAATTGAACTTAGGGAAATTTTGACATCCTGAATATGGTGGACAAGGAGACAGGAGTATCTGGGAGAAGTTCAGAGACTGTGTCACAGTAGAAATGGCAAGAAGAATCGCCACATGACAGTTCTTGGGAGGGAGAACACAGCTGAGGACGCTAGAGTAGAAACCTGAGTACTGAATTGCAAGTTACCTTTCTTTAACTTGGGGTTGGACACATGCCTGGATGATGGCATTGCCATGAGGATGAAGAGCAGGAGAAGAGGGTGGGAGATGCAAACGTCTTAGCGTCATCTGGTAGACTCTTTATACTTTACTTTATGTGTTTAAAAAACCAGTGTGGATGTGCGCTTGTGTGAGACGGCAAACGGCCTCCCTAAGCATAACCCCATGCTTCCTCTCATCTGTGGCTGAAGCACTGGAAACTGCATTCCTAGTATTCCGCTGGCCATGGTGTGAACAGTCTAGAGGCCATGGATCGATCTATAGGTTGGTGAAGGAAGACTAGGGATTCATGGGTGACTACGGGGAGCAGAGACTGATAAAGCTTCAGAAGGGATATTGGACTCCTAGAAAAGGAGGCTCGGGAGAGGATGCATCCCTTGGGTTGACAGGGTGGAGACGGGGGTGAATGATTTAGAGGTGACCATAAGCTCAACTATGACCACGTGCAAGGTGGCCTAATATGACCTGCGTTTTCAGAGGAACACTGTGGAGATGAATGGGAAACGAGCTCCAAACAGCTAGAGAGACTTGAACAACAAGCCACAAGGAGGAAAACTTGAGTAGATCATTCCTGAAAAAGCCATTTTAAGACATGCTTGTGTGTAAGGCAGAAATGCAGAAACAGATTAGACTTGAAAGATGTTATTAAAGCCTTAGTGGAATGAGGCTTAACACTGCATAAGCAGGAACCATTTGGAATGGCTGTTATGAAGAGCTAATAGAGATAAACGAGACACAGCCATTTGCTTTACCTGTGAAAAGAGGAGAAGGCCAATTAACAGGGGGAACAAAACATTGCATACAACACCAGAGTTTTCTAGGAAAAAAAAAAAAGAGTATTTCCTCTCCTTTGGACAATGTGCTCCACATATGGCAGGCTTCTTAGCTTGATAAACATCTACAAGTAGATGGTGTGGAGACAGATGGTGGCTTCAAGACATTGTCTTGTTAATTTCCATGCCATTAGACTGGATAATTCACCACTCAGATCATCAACTCGGCTTCTGTTTTGGGAAACCAACAGAAGGCACCAGGGTAAGAGTCCAGGGAGGAACAGCGGCACCTGGCCTCTGCTGAAAGTGACCACTGTGCTCAGGATATGGTAGGAAACCAAGCCTTGACACTCTGACCATGGAGACAAGCGTCTGGATGATGCCTTCCGATCACTACTGGTGCTACACACACAGGACTGAAAGAGAAGGAGGGAGAGGAGACCTTGAGAACAGCTGTAAACCCAGGAATTCCAGAGCACTGCCATTTGGAACTGAAGAGGAGGGGGAAACAAAAGGGAGCCTGTTCAAGTTTACCCCTGTGTCTATGAAACTGAAACCCAGCGACAGGATTCCCACCACAGCATGGGGTGAAGGAAGAGCAAGCACTCTGCTCCTCTCACCATCTCCCTGAAGAATGCCCCTCCTCTCCTGCCTCCAGCAGGCATCAGGGGTTCCTCTACTTGGTACCACTGCCAGGCTAGGGACTCTGGTAGGTTGGGCAGTTCCCCCATCAGAAAACAGAGCTCCTGCAATAGGAACATCTGTGCCACTTACAGAAATCTGAATCAGGAAGTCACCTAGCTGTGTCCTGCGCAGCAGTAGAGACTGGGATTGACTTTTAGGCGTTAATGACCCCTCAGATTCAGCAGGATGGAAGGAGCATGAGGAGGGGATCTGTCCTCAGGTCGTCTCTGCTTTAGACTCCATCCAAGGACCTTCACACACTGGCTTGATCTCACGAACCACACTTACTTTCAACATCACCCTTTATGATTTCTTTTTCTATTTTTTGTGTTTTTATGATACAAATGCGGATGCAGCTATATATTTATTGCTTATAATGCTCATCGCATTACAGTGCTTTATGAGTATATGTGTTGGTTTTCTGTGTGCATTCTCTTTTTCAATAGATGGAGTGTAGTGTCAGCTGAAAGATTTTGACACGAGATGCGATTACTAATCGCATCCGCTGAGGCTTCAGTGAAATCAGGCCCCATCCTGAGCTCACAGCTCTGCTTCCCACTGTGAGGCCAACACAGGAATACCCATAGTCTGCAGGTGAAGGGTTCTGTGTGCAGTTAAGAAGAAGTTCCTGTTTGTCCTGTGCAGGTTTTGTTTGTCACTGAAGAATAAGTACCTGTTTGTCCTGTGTTGAGTCAATGCGAGTTAAAGTTTCTGTTTATAATTAAGAGTAACTTCCTGTTTCTTAGATCTGATGTAAACTGCAAAACATGTTTTTCAACTTATACAAAAACTCGTGGCCCTGCTTTATATAGTCTATAAATCCTTACCCTTCTTCCTTTTCTTTCACTGTATCTTTCTAACAATGCATAGCAGCATTGTTATGACTGTTGCTTCTTGTGAATGCCTTATCTCTCCTATCCAAAGGACCTCAAGAGGCCAGCAGGGGCTGCTTCCTCAAGTCCCAACAGGGTGAGACAGCCAGCTGGTCAGTCCCAGGTTCGCCATAAAATACAGCTCGCCTTGATTGGAAATCATGGATTTGGTCTTTTCTCCCCATGATTCTCCTTTCCAAATCTTTCTGCTTGCCTACCCACCCAAGAGCCTGGCCCTCACGCTAGGTGTGGATTCTCAGCGAGTCCCTACCTTCTCTACGCTGGACTCTCCCAGGTCTGATGGTTTCTGCCTTTGGTCTCTGAAGCCATTATTCTTCCACTTGGTTCTCTCAACCCATCTAGTCAGGTGGCTATCCCTCATGCAGCACACTACCTCCTAACCTACGAGTGCTTTCAATTCTTTTTTTCACAATTCAGCTTGCACTACCTCACTGGAAGGTGAAGTTGATTATTATACATTGCTGAAGATCCCTCGGTGTCTGCCTGACTCCTGAGGAGGAGTTCTGGGGAATTAGGTTGTACTTTACCAGCTCCCTGCACTTCATGCTACAGCTGTCTGACCTCCACTCTCCCTTCTGTCAGGGCAGAGTCTTAGTCTGCTTATTTTTGATCACATTGGAAGTAAATCGAGGATTTTGCATTTATGAGCATAAGTGAGGCTGCCCTGCAATTTTTTTTAAATATTGTCTTCTACTTGGCTCCCAAGAGTTAACCTATCCCTTTGCTCTATTTGGGTCCTCCAAAACTGTTGGCATGAGGGAAAGATGCTGTCTTTAAAGACTTAGAGAAACTTGAGTGTAAAATGATATGGCCTTGCTGTTTCTCTTAGGGGAGAGGTGGGTTTTGATTATTTTCTGTGATGTTTATTATTTATTTAGGGGTTTGGGATAATTTTCCTAATTTTCAGTTTTCTAGGAAATCATTTCAACTAAGCTTCAAGTTCTCAATCACCATGTTTCTGACTTCATCTCTCCTGTGCATTGTTAGTCTTAGTTTTCTGTCTTGTGCCATTAGTGGTAAATTCTATTTTATTAGCCATTCTCCAGAGCTGGGTTTGGATTTGGAGATTATTGTTATCATCCCTTTGTATTTGTTTCATTAGTATTTTTTTAGTGGGGTCTCACCAGGAAGTCCTGTTTGGCTTAGAACTCACAGAGATCTACCTGCCTCTGCCCCCAGGGCTCTGGTGCTAACAGGGTGCGCCACTGGGCCGATTTCATTCATTTTTGCTTTCATTTATTTTATTCTCTTTGACTTTGCTTGCTTTTCTATAGTCTTTTTGATTCTTTTTAAAATAAACGTACTTTTCTATTTATTGATTGAGAGTTCCACACATGGATAAATGTGCTTTAATCAAATCCATCACCAATTATTCTGATTCTTACATCGAATGAGTAATATTTATTTTCTAAAGGCTTTGGGTTTATAAAGTACGCATTTCATTTTAACCCAGTATCTCTTTTTCTTATCTCCAGCTTTCTTTTTTATCATTTGCTCAGTTTTTTAATCATTTGCTCATTTTTTTTATCATTTTTTTTTTTATCATTTGCTTAGTTTTAAATTTAGAAGTCTGTTGAGATTTTACCTCTTCTTTGTGGTAAGTTTTAAATATTCAGAGAACACAGGGTGTCTTTGTGGATGTAAGAGACAATCCATGTGGAAAGCTCAGCCGTTGGCTTGGCTGCTTAAAATCATCTCTGTTGTCAGTGTTGGTTTTCACGTATTTGAGTTTTGTTTCTTTGGTTAGCTATTTTAGATTGTACTGGTAGGTCAATGCAGGGTCCTGATTTTCTGTCATTTTGATTCTTCTGTACATGGCACTCCCCCTTTCTCCATTATTTTTCAGGCTAACACACGCGCATTGTCTTTGGCTTACTACTTGTTGGGCGTGCTTCTTCTTACCACATTCATCTTTCAGTTTTTATGGATAGAAAGTTTAACACTATAAAGTAATATGGTCTTGTTCACAGAGTAAATAAAGCTTTAACTACAGACTGGCAGTGCCCCCAATCCCCTACTATTCTTATCTGGAGACTTAGACTAATTAGAAGGATAATGGATGAATCAGGGAGATGAATCAGGCTTGACAAAGAGCTTGCCATAAAAGCATGAGGATCCAAGTTCAATTCCCCAGAACCCATATAAAAAAGCCAGGCACAGTGGCCCATTACTATAATCCCAGAGCTGAAGAGACAACTGAGCTGAATTAGTAAGCTCCAGGTTCAGGAAGAGCACATGCCTCTAAAAGTAAGGTAGAGAGTGACTGAGGAGGACACCCTATACATTGACTTCTGGCCTTTCTATACACGAGCATAGACAGCTCATATAAGAGCATGCACATACACACCTACACACACAGGTCTGTTAGAACAGCCACTAGGTAGATCTACCTATAAGTTATCAATTTGATGGGTTGCCCTTTCCCTGGCATCTCGGGCTTAGCTGTGGGTTCATCCTTTTTGATGCTGTATTTGCTTTGAGGGAATATTGTTTAGGCTGATCAGTTGTTAAACCCTTCTTTGTTCTCTCTCTCTCTCTCTCTCTCTCTCTCTCTCTCTCTC
>JADRCD010236169.1:0-20098 GCA_019843815.1 Montemys delectorum
GATGCCTGGAACCCACCACACAAAGATGAAAGGAGAGAACCCAGGCCTCAGACTTATTCTGTGACCTCCACATGGATGTTGCTTCGATCATGCACACACTTGCACACAAGCAGGTATTTTCAGAAGGGAGTGAGTCCATGTTCCCCGAACCTCCCCAAGCATCCTGTTGGCTTTTCTGCCTCCGTTCTCATGATTTATCTCATGCCAGCCCAGACATACCATTGTGTTTTAGTCAACTCTAATTTGCAGATAGAGAAACCAAAATCTCAGGGCAGCTCAGTAACAGGTATAAACAACCCATTTAGACCTCAGACCCATGCCTTCCTGGCTTTGAGAGGAGGAAGGGTCCAGCTGGGTTGGGAGAAGTTTGGGATAGATGGGGAGGAGAGGGTCACGAGCCGAGCAGGGTTGCCATGGAAGGCACCTGCTGATTAGTACTTGGAGCACTGGCCTTCCCTTCAGGCCAGGAGGCTAGCATGCATCTTCAAGATCAGCACCAAGGATAGGATCCTGCAAGTGACCTCCCACACTCTGAGAGCAAAGGCCTCTTTGGTGTCTGGTTCTGGGCATCTCTTTTCTTTTGCCTGGTCCCTGGCTATTTGAGGTCCCATGTGGGAGAGGAGAGGACATTGACCCAAGCCAAGGTCCCCAGGAGCCTGTTTCTCAGATGTTCCCTCCCCCTCTCTCTGCAGGCCCTCTATGCCCACTGCCTCTTCCTACATGAGGGCTGGCCGTTGTGTCTGCGGGATGAGGTCGTAGTGCACCTGGCACCACTCAACCCACTCCTGCTACGTCAGGGTGATTTCTACCTTCAAGTAGAGTCCTGGGAAGAGCAATCTGTCCACATGACACTCAAGTGTCTCTCCTCAGACCTCCGTGAGGTGGACAAGAAGCCGATTCCTGAGTCCTCCTACTCTCTCATTTTCACGCCAGAATGGCTGGAGGCCATCAACAATGACTTCGAGGGACGTCCCTTACACAACTGTCTCGTGGCTTCAGGAAATGGGATCACACCTGTGCCTTGGACCAGGATTACCAGTCCAGAGTTTGTAGATGACAGACCCCCAGTCGTGAAGGTCCCCTCCTCAGACGAGGACTCCTGTCCACTAGAGGGCCTCCATCTGAGCAGCCCCCGGGAGCCATGCCAGGCTAGCGACTTGGGCAGCAAGGGGTCTGCAGCCCAGAGCTGGGATAAGGATAAAGGGAAGTTGTCTGGGGACAAGTATCCAGGGCTCATCAAGGTGGAACCAGCAAGGCCAGGGCAGATGGCCTTCAGGACAGACAGTGAGGCCAGCCAGAGCCTGGAGGGGGACTACGTGGCTCTCCTGGGCTTTCCCCAAGAGTATAGAGGGTCATCTCCAGACAGCGAGGTAGTGACATTCAGTGTGGACACTCAAAAATCAGAGGAGACAAGATGCACGACTAAGGGGGCATCTCTGCTTGGAAGGGCTCTGCCTCTCTCGGGGCCTGCTGGGGCACTTCCCGTGGAAAGATGGGCGTGCGCAAAGCCAGCAGGCTCAAGGGAGAAGCCTTGTAGTGGGGTCTCAAGGAGAAAGGCCAGGCATAAAGCATCTGGCCATACCACAGTGCGACAGCCACAGCAGCCCCATACTAGTGTCCCGGAGGAGCCGCTGGACTGTACATCTGGCCTGGTGGAGGAAGACACTGAAGAACCAGCAACCTCCCACATGCAAAAGCCTTTGGGAATGCCACAAGCCATGGTTCAGCTCAGGCCTGGGCCAACACAAGCATTCTCCCCACTTCTGTCTTCAGCTGGCCCTGTAGCCCCAACATCTGAGACTAAGACAGAGGAGACCATACGTGGACATGGTAGAGCTTCCAAGCCTGAGGACTGCCTCAATAAGAACACCTCCTTCCCTAGGTCCTCAGCTCCTGGATTCCAGTTCTCCTTCTTGAAAGAACAGAGGGTATCCCTTGTGACCTCCGAGAAGGCCTTACTCCAGCATACCAGGCCTCAGAAGGCCCTGTGCCCCCTCAACTCTCTGCAGCCATGTGGAGCCAAGGCCCCAGGCAAAGGTAAGAGCCCACATTCAGCAGGTCAAGGGCCAGGCTTATCCTGGTACAGGCGACTCAGGCTGTGAGGTGCCAGGGCCACACTGCTGTCCCAGTCTCAGTGGGCTAAAGACATCTCACTCGTGTTGAGCTGAGCAACACTATTGAGCTGTTTGGGTTCACATTCCAGCTTTGGGTCATGCTGTGTGACCTTGGCCAGATGTTTAGCATCTCTGAATTTAGGCCTCTTTCCCTGCTGGGGTCTTATATCACAGAGATGCTCTGAAGGTTCAAAGATGTGCCAGAAGGAAAGGACTTAGCATCGCTGGCAGAGAGCAGATCATGCTATAAGCTGTATCGTCATTTGGGTGGGAGAGAAAACTCTGTCCTTCGAAAAGTCTGTCTCCTGTATAACATCTCTCCCACTTTGTCCTTCTTCCCCAGATGGAACAACTCTCCTCACAAGATCTGGCTTAGGCATATTGTCTGGGCAGCCGCCTGGCTTCCGGAGAGATTCTGCAGGTCCCCCAGGAGGGGGACATTGCCTGGAGGAGTGTTCTAGGCCTAAGCCCAGGATCGAGACCCTGGGGGTCAAGCTTCTCCACTCCAGGATAGCCTGCCTGCCAGGTCCCAGGGTGGAGAGGGGAGTGGAGGGAGCAGAGCATTCCCAGACACTGCTAGGGAAAGAGGGGGAAGGCCCAGGAGGCTGCAAAGCTCCCAGCCAAAGGGCTGGGTTCGAGGAAGGCAGTCGCTAGGCATCCATTCACCGGTCTGTTCAGTTGTCCATCCACCTAACCATCTATCCATCCATCTAGACTTCGGAGAGCCAGCCAAGGCCGAGCCTGAGACAAACATTCTTAGAAAGGCTCCCACAAGAAAGGGACAGAAAGAAGCAAGAAGAGATGAAGAAGGCTATGGCCAGGCTCTGGGGAGGCTCCGAGGGATGGACTATACCACCTAGTTGGCTAAGGCATAGAGTCAGTATTTAGCGTCTAGGTCTGTTAGACATTAACTGCAGGCCGATCCTGGGTGTGTCAGTCATTAACTGCAGGCCGATCCTGAGTCTGTCAGTCATTAACTGCAGGCCGATCCTGGAATGGGATGCAGGCTGAGCCAATAAGCTAGTACATTTAAGGGCAAGTCTTTAGGGAAGGAGGCCTCTATGAGGCTCTGGTATTCGTCCTTCCAGCCTTGGGGAGCAAGCCTGCCGAGGGGCCTTGGAGCAGTTAGCGACAGCTTCCATGCCACAGGTCTCAAATTTCTGATTCGTAGCTATTTGATCACTGTCTCCTGAAACCTAGAGTCAGCGCTGTTAGGAAAGGAGTCCAATGTGATCCCTGCACCCGCAAAACTTTTATTCTAATGCTAGAGAAAACTCAACAGGTCGTTGCAATCCAACATAAAGGGAATCTCCAGGAACTGGGAAAACACAGATAGTGTATCTGGCCCAGGCTTCCGATGGGAGAGGCCAGGAAGGCTTCTGGAAGAAGTTTAGCAGTGATGGGAGTTAGCCATGTAAGTGTTGGGAACGGTGTTTCTGAAACAGGGAACAGCACTTGTAAAAACAGCACTTGCCAGGAGCAGCAAAGGCCACTGCGCCTTTTGGGAACTAACTGTCCTGTCGCCTCGCTACTCCTGGATGTCCGTATCTCCCGGGCCCCATCTACCCACAGATCCCAGAGGGGCCATCTGCTGGTGTCCCAGTCATTTGTTGACACTTTATTGGATTTTTCAGTGGTTGTAAGAGCCTCCTGCATTCCCACCTGCTGTCCCTATTTCTGTGTGACACTGATCACCAGCATGGCCATAGCAGAAAGGTTTTGGGGGGGGGGGCTAGAGGTAGTATTTCTGGCACCACCCACCAGGCAAGGGCAGTGTTTAGGGCACAGAGGTCTCCTTGGCCAGTGAGAAGCAAATCAGGTGGACGGTGATGCTTCCCATGTTGGGCACTGCCTATTGCCCTGCTCCTGTCTGGGGAGCATTTGCTGGGTGGGCAGAGCCAGGCACCAGTCACATGATTGCCATGTCCCAGGACATCCAGTCTCTGGCCCTTTGCTACTCAAACTTGTGCAGGGGCTGATTCCATTTGTATCTCATGGGATCGAGGAAGAGGAGGCAGGCGGGGCTGCTGGAGCCATCTGTACTCTGCAAGTTCCTGTGTTTACAGGGCTAGAGCTGTGTTGCTCTAACCTCAATGCCCTGGCCAACACCTCGGGCCTCCGTGCTCTGATGCTGTCCTGAGCCAATCCCAGGAGGCAGTGGAATTGTAGGGGCAGCTAACCGCAAGATCCCCGGGGCCGGGGCCAGAGTTCTAGAAGGTGAGGACTATGGAAATGGTGCCTTGGCTGGACCGGTGGACAGAGAGGATCTCAGGAACTGGAGATAGGAGGGTGGGGCACACTAGACAGGTAGGACAGGATGAAGGAAGGCCCTGCCAGCCATGCTGAGTGCTGAGAGGACGATGAGACACATAGTCCCCATCCCTAGAATAGGAAATGGCCTGTCAGCTAGAGTACAGAGCTATAAGCTGTGTAAGATGGGGACAAAGATGGTGCCCAGTCACTACAGCTGCATCCACTGATCCTGGCTCAGTGTCGAACACTCTCAGGAGCTGGCTCACGTAATCCCCAAAGAAACCTCATCTGCCCAGAACTGAATCTGTCTCATCAGATAGATGAGACTAAAGCTCAGAGATGCCCAGACCAACCCAGGGACATACAGCAAACGAAGATATGAACTAGTCTCTGTGACCCAGAGCTCACTACCCTAGCTTTGCTTCCTGGGGTGCATGTATTATACAGAGGCAGCCCCAAGGAGCTCTATGAGTGAGTGGCCCTCTGTGCTTAAGAACAATTCAGGGGCTTTTCTCAGTAAGGGGCTTTGAAGGTGGGCCTTTGGAGGATGAATAGGAGTTTGGAGGTCACAGAAGGAAGAGAAGAAAGGACCTTCCAGGTGGAAACAGTGTAGACAAAGGCCTGAAGAGTCGTGGAGGAGGCTCCCATGGAGGGCTCCCCAGAATTGTCATTGCTCATGTGTCTTCTCTTCTTCAGGTGGTAGGGACAAGATGGGGCGTCCTCTGCTTCTGGTGTCGACTGCGGAGGAAGCCTGGGAGGCACCATGGTGTACTGCCTCGGAGGTCTTGATGTTGCTCTCCTACTTATGCAGTGTTCCTAGGTAAGAGGACACTCTTGTGCCTTGACTGTGTCCACCCTCACCCCTCCGCCGGGTGTAATGGAGAGGCTCCAGGTCCTTCCATCTACCGTATGATAAAAGAGCCAGCCCCAGGCTAGGTGCGGGGATGGTAGATAGGCTCTGTCCCTGCAGCCAGGGCCTTCCCGGGCTGGTGTGAGGCAGGAAGCATTCCACAGCCACACCGAAGGAACCCGCGGTTCTGACCAGATAGTGCTCTGGAGTCACAGATGAGCTGTTGAACAGAACTCTCGGCCTGTCCCAAGTACTGAGGGGTCAGCAGGCCTGAAAATCTACCTTTTTAGTAGGGTTCCCACCAAAAATGTTGTGGCTGGACATGTCTTTGAGAAGCACTGTTATGGGTACAGAAAGCCGGGGGGGGGGGGGGTTTCAGTTGGGGAGGCAAGGGGGAAAATGGCCGCCATCTCTGTGCGGAATTGGCCCTGTGGCAGACAGACAGAACCCTGGAACGTCTCCCTCATCCACTTTGCTCTGTGGCCCGTGGCACTGACATTCCCTCTTTGTGGCGCACCTTGGCCCCCGAATAACCAGGGAGCCTGGGTAGGGTCACAAGCAACTGGCGTGACACGATGTCAACTTCTCTTGAAGTATACTGCTTGGCTGCTCTGTGTCTTTGTTTCCCAGCCTGGGTGGTCAGAGCAAGCACGTAGGCCCCTCTTGCCCTGGGGTGGTCAGAGCAAGCCCGTAGGCCCCTCTTGCCCAGGGCAGGAACTGGGTGTGTTACATTTATGATCCCACTGATGCTCACATAGCCTTGTTGGTGATGGGGACACAAAACAATGTGTCCAGGTGACCAGGTGACCATGGGGGCCACACATGCTGTGCGAGTAAACTGGTGATGTAAGGTTTGAAGGCAGTTGGGGGGGTGTCTTCCAGACCCCCTCGACCAGGAGATTGGCACATACAGCCCACCAGATGCCCCTCTACATCCCCTCCCACCTGCTGCTCAAAGTCTGAGGGCCCTGGGTTAGGGTCAGGGAAGGACTCCTGTTTGACTTAGGCCTATAATTGGCCCAGCCTGGGACTTGAGAAGCAGCCACTGTCCTCCCTGCCCACTCTGGTGACAACAGCAGGGGGCGTTGCAGGTGCAGGTGGCTAAGTCCAAATTCAGGACAGCCTCTGGTTGTCTGCCTTAAGGCCTCGAATTCCTCACTCACTTCCCTGCAACACTGCATGAGTTATAGTAATTATATACAAAGTAGGGGGTTTCCTTAGGGCTGCCGGCTACTCGTCTTGTTCTCTTCTGGCTTGCTCGTCTCCCACCTCCCAACCCCCCCCCCCCCCCCGCCACTTCAAAGAGCTCCTTAAAGGAGAAAATAGATTGTTCTGAATGCATTTAGTTAATTTGTCTCATCTCATTGGGAAAGGTAGGTCACATGACCCCCATCTAGCCCAGTCATCGACTAGGGAAGTTGGGTTACTAGAGCGAGCAGCCTCTATTGATCAGAAGCCACTCATGGGAGCTGGTAAGTTCTGAACAATCTGGGGCCCTGCCTACACAAAGAAACCGGTGGGGGATTGTCTCATTTCACTTAGTTTTTGCTTGGAACTCTGGGAACGGAACGCAGTGAGGTTCACGCACAACCTCTGAGCCACGTCCCTTCCACCAGGTCGTCCTTGCCCTGCAGGACCTGAGTTCTGTTTTCTACCCTCAGGCTGGACGATAAAGCCAAGGGGCTACTGGTGGTGATTGATGCCAGGAAAGGGACCCAGACGCCTGGTCTGGTCAGCGCCCTGCAGAGCGTACAGGTGGGTGCCAGGTAGAACACCTTAGTCTAGCTGGTCTTGGGTGTCCCTAGGGGACTGTGACATACCCTGAACCTGGTGGGCTTGTGGTTGGCATCACAAAGCCCAGGCAGAGTCTTTCAGTGGCAACTAAAAAAGCCCTACAGCCAGGCTACTAAACACAGGGTGCTGGCTGGTTCAAAATAACAATAAAGAGGTTAAAAGTGGCAGCTGAGAGTCCCGGGAAGAAAGCTGATGAAAGGAATGGCTCCCTTCAGAAAATGCAGTGTATTAGGCTGAAAGGGGCTTGGGGCTACAGAGAGAGGTAGAACTTTAGAGCGAGATGGGGCAAGATGGGAAAGACAGACAGGGACCTTAAAGAGAAAGAGGGCTTCCTGTAAAAGCCAGAGAGGAGCTTCATAAGAGTGAGGATGAATCCGGGCGGTGGTGGCACATGCCTTTAATCCCAGCACTTGGGAGGCAGAGGCAGGCAGATTTCTGAGTTCGAGGCCAGTCTGGTCTACAGAGTGAGTTCCAGGACAGCCAGGACTACACAGAGAAACCCTGTCTTGAAAAAACAAAAAACAACAACAAAAAAAAAAGTGAGGATGAGGATGTGTGTGTGTGTGTGTGTGTGTGTGTGTGAGAGAGAGAGAGAGAGAGAGAGAGAGAGAGAGAGAGAGAGAGAGAACCACCATGAGAGGGGTGGGGTGGGCAGAGGAGTCTCTTCAGAGAAGTCCCCAGAACAAATCCCTCTAGTAATCCCAGGAACAAGAGAAACATCAGACCTTTGTAAATGTGAGGAGCCGGTGGGAAGTTTTGCATCCTGTGATTTAGCTCAGTACACTGTGTGTGACAGAGAGCAAATGAAAACCAAGTCTCAGACTGCTGCTTAACTCTCTGTCCCACAGAGCTGCAGGGAGCTCTGGCCTGGTCTCGGCGTTCTAACAGCCGAGAGTCGGATCTAGCTGTGGCTAGGGCCCCATCCAAGGGCTCAGAGAGTTCCACCAACCCTCTTTCTGCGCAGTTTCTCCTGGAAGGATGCCATTTTCTCAAGGCCCCACTAGGTGGCAGCATGGCTCCCAGTAGCTTGTAAGACACAGTCATTTGATTCCAGCGGGACACTGTAAGAGAAATCCCAGGAAAAGTTTCTTAGTGTATCATTAGTCCTGATTGGCTCAGAAGTCCACATCGACCAAGCCCCATGTTCTGGGGAAATACAGCCCTCTGATTGGTTTAGCCTTAGGTAGCATAAATCCTGTGATAGAGAAGAATCTTGACTAGCCGTATGGACAACTAGGCAGGTGAGGCTCTGATGTACTTGGCTGTCTGATCTCTTGCCATAGTTGGGGAAACTGAGGCCTAAAGGAAGTCTTGCAGTACAGCTTGGGCTTGCTTTCTCTCGAGGCTAGAGGCTCACTCCAGACATGCCACACAAGCCCCCACCTGGGGACCACGCCCAGCCTCTGCATGTCCCTTGGGGAGAAGGAGGAGGTAACAAGAGAGAAGGGGAAACAGAGCGGTCCTGAAAAGGCTCTCTCCTCACAGGCTCTGGCTCCGACCTCCATCAGTAAAGTGCTCCTCCTCGGGGAGAAGGCGTCCGTTCTCCGGCTGCCTGTACTATCTGTCCAGGTGAGAAGAGCCCTGGGCAGCCGGGGCAGGGGCTGGCCTTGAGTAGAGCCAGGCAAAGGGATGAAGAACTGCATGGTCCATCACGGCTTTGAAAGCATCTACCCTAGCCTGAGGATTGCCAGGGATGCCATCCCCTTCCCCCTCTACTGGAGACATTGTCACATGACCTCTCTGGAATCCCAGCCGCTCCTAGTGGTCACTCCCACAGGACTAAGATGTACACAGGGCAGAGATCAGCTTGCAAGGCTCCATCTAGGCAGTCCCTCTCCTTTACAGATACATAGGTATAAGAGCATCAAACAGCCTGATGCAGAACTGGAGTCTCCTATGCTCTGGGCCCTCCGCTCCCTGCATTTCTCCCCCCGATTGGCTCAGACGTGGCAGACTTAAGGGCGATGAGAGAGCACCCTGCCCCACAAGGGTGGGTGTGGGAACCCACTCTGCCTGCTGCAGGAAGCGATTCTGGAGGCCTCCTTCCTCCGAGTTAGAAAACAGGCATGGGGACCAGTGAGGTGGCTCAATGGGTAAAGAAAGGCCCCTGTGGCCACGCCCAACCACCTGAGTTCAACACATGGGACCTATGGTGGAAGGAGGGAACCACCTCCTGAAAGTTGTCCTCTGACCTCCGCTTGTGCTCTGGGGCAATTGTGTGCACACACAATAAAATAGCATTGATTAAAACAGGAAAGAGACACGGGAGAGCTGGGCACTGCCTCTCAAGCTTGAACCTGCCTCCAGCATCCAGACTGGGCGCCTTGAAAATAACTCTTAAATCCAAGGGCCAGCCCTGTTCTGGGCTAGTAGGCGGGTGCTGTGGTGGTCACGTCTCTTGGGGGATCTTATCCAGGTATAGGCTCTCATTCAGGAGTTCCTATGGGGACTGGGATCCTGCAATTCTTTGCTCAGAGGGGATAATGGGGCTGCTGACTGTGAATGGTCCCTGGAACATCTGAGATAGCAGATGAGTCCATCCCTGCACAGTCTGCCCCACCCAAAGCCTACGTATTGGGAGCTGTTCCAGCTCAAACATGAAACCTTGCTGCCTGGCAATGCCTTCTCTGTGTCTCAAGGGACACTGTTATGATTTGGTAACCATCAGCCCCTAGGAGGGAACAACACTGTTATGGGTCATCTGAGAGGAGTGTGACAACTACATACACTTCATCCCTGGGACAGCAGCGGTGAGAAAGAGTTCTGGGTGAATGAGTGCTGCAGTTGATTGATGATGTCTGCCTGGAAACAGAGACTTGGGAGTAGCAGTATGTGTGACTCGTATGTGCCATTCCAGAATCAGGGTCTGGGTCAAATGATTTATCAGAACTTCCAGAGAAGATTCACTGCTCAGAACACCATTCTGGACCTTCTCAGTGGGAGATGTGGAGCCTGTGCAGAGATCTAAGCAGGACCTCCTACATCTCTGGGGAAGAGTCCTCTGTTCCCCCCTGACTCTCCTTTTCTCTACAGGTGGAGGTACTGACCTCACTGAAGGCCCTCAGAAACCACGTGGACCCTAGCCAGCTGCCGGAAGCTCTGGAGGGCCCCTTTCCCTACCAGCACAGCGAGTGGGTGCAGTTCTTCCAGGTGTCTACCCTCAGAGCCTTTGATCTCCAACCCTTCTCTTGTCCCCTTCCCCAGCCCTGCCCCATGGGTCCCTCGACCCTACCAAAAAAAACAGAGTTCAAGAACAGACAGTCATTCAACAAACATTTACCATGAAGGTACAGAGTAGCCCCAGTAAGGCCTTAGACTCTTGAGGCCAGCTTCCTGGGATCCAGTCCAGCTCTGCTCTGTGAGTTTCCCACTTTCTCTGGGCCGTGCTTTCTTTGCTGGCAAAGTGGGAATGGGGAGGGTAAGGAGGTGGCCTTTCCATGGGGTTTTTTCATGAGGACTGAATTAATGTGAGTGACAAGCGTGGAAGGGTATCTAGCACCCTTGTGAGGCTTCGGCTGTTGTCAGCTGAAAGCAGATTGATGGGTATGGCTCTGTGGAGCCGCAGACGCGCCACACACGGTGGGTTAGTATGCACTGCCGCCTACAGGGCAGGGAGGGAACTGCTCCTGGCTCCTTGCCCTCCTCCCACAGGTCTGGTGAGGCAGCAGCCTATGGAATGCTCTATCTTGAAGGCCTGCCCCAGAGCCCCTCCACCCACTGCCTAGTCTGGACCTCTCAGCCAGGGTGTACGGTTCCCTTTTGCACTGTGGCACGGCCAGCAGTCTCCTGCATCTCCCCACAGATTATAACGGCCTCCAGCCAGGGTTGGGGGCAAAGTCACCCCTCCACGGAGGACCCCTGTCTCCTCAGACAGTCTGACAGGTGGCTGGTTACCTGCTGTTTGTGCAGGCAATCTTGTTTGAATTGTTTTGTTTGCTTTTTCTTGTCAGTGGCCCTGGGATGTGAACACGGGCCCCCGAGTGTGAGTGGGGGTTGAGGAGAATGTTGTGCTCCGAGCTTCTAGGCCCAGCCCCTGTTTGTCTGAGATGGGCTAGATACATAGCTCAAGCCATGGAGCCATAAGTTCTTGACTTTGTAGTCCAATTGGCCTTGAACTCAAGACCCTCCTCCCTCCTGAGTCCCGAGGATTGGGGTAACACATCTGCACCCTCCTGTCCTGCTGAGTGTGGCATAACTGTGGATTCAGCCATCATTGGGATGAAAGTATTTAGCTGGGCACGGTGGTGCATAGGCTTGCCGTCCATCCCTGCACCTGAGAGTCGAGGACAAAGAGGTAAAGGTCATCCTTAGCTACAGGAGACCCCGTTACAAGAAACTAAACAAACCCAGAGAAAGCAACCAGTGAGCTAGTCCAGCAGGTAAAAGTGCTTGTCATGTAAGCCTGGTGACCTGAGTTCCACCCGTGGTACCCACGCAAAGGTGGAAGGAAAGAACCAACTCCATGAAACATCCCCTGAACACCACACACGCACACGCACATGCGCGCACGCGCACACACACACACACACACCCTATGGTGTTCACACCGCTCATCCAATAAAAACTAAACAAACAAAGAAAGAAACAAACAAATGGAGGTTAGAGGGGGAGGCATTGATGCCTGGAACCCTCTATAGACTTCTGTTGGTTACTAGTCCGGAAACAAACCAGTATAGCTTTCAGGGCAGCTTCTACCTGGCATCAGGTTTTTAGTCCCCAGAAAGTGTGCATGGTTCTACAAGATACTTAGCACAAGGTCTTGGGCATCCAGGCCTCAGTATCCTGGAACATGGAGAGGGGAGGAGAAGTGTGTCCTTGTATTTCAGTAGCATGTCCTGCTCCCAGGCTCCTGGTTCCCTCTCCAGAGGCCTCCCATTAACCCCATACATAACCTTTGAACTTCAACTTTCAGGCGGTCCCTTTGAGATAAATCTCACTGGGTGACCCAGAGTGTAAAACTGATGGTGATCATGATTCTGGCAAGCTCTGGGCTTTATTCTCAATCCTGTACACAAATTAGTCCATCAACCCTTCGCCCTGCTGTACAACAACGTACTCTAGTTCCCACCTCTCTGAAGTACAGGAAAGCCCAGAGAGGTTAAGTAACTTGCCTTGCGGTCTCACAGCTAGCCGATGCCTCAACTGGGCCAAGGGCGCTTCTCCAGCCCACCCTCACACTTCCATCCAACCCTTTCTGTAAGGCCCCCCCGGAGTCTGTGAACAGCTCAGACCTGTCCTCTTTCTCCTCTGGCTCCTGTTCCCTCACTACCGACTGCATGACTTCCAGTAGCGGCTTTGCGGCTTGGAGTCTTGGTAGATATTCTTAGACTGCCCAGAGCGCTGGCTCAGCTGTAGGCTGGGGTGGGGTAGAAATGGGAGGAAAACGGGCATGGGGGAGGGGTGTGTGGTCCAGAGCTGTGCTTTCACCAGCTCTCCTAATGGTTCTGATGTAGGGTAAGTTCTAGAAGCGCCACCTGGTCCCTTCCCGAGTCCCCTGGGGAAAGGCCTCTTGGTTCCCTCAGGCTGAGCTCTGCTCTGGCTCCTGTCCTTGCAGAGGCTGGACCCATTCCTCACTGACCTTCGCCAGGCCTCCTCCCTGCTGCACGCTTCCATACAAGAGTTTGAGAAGGGTGACCCCCCTGGTGGGGTGCAGGTAAACCTGGAATGCCGGGTGGGGAAGCCACCAGCATACCTCAGGCTCTAAGTACCAAGGGTGCCAGGAGAGGACACTGGGGAGGGGGCAGCACTCTGCTTTTCACTAATTAGTTTTTAGCTAATAGTTCTTGGGGATCCATCATGCGCCCTGTACTGGGGACCCGGCCTGAGGAATTGGCTTGCTTGAGCCCTGGGGAGGGTCAGGGTGCAGTAGCAGAGTGGCCATTTAAAAGGTAGTTATGAGGGATTGGGGATATAGATCAGTGGTGAGCAATTGCCTAGCATGCATGAGACCCTATGCTGAAAAAGGAAAAAAAAAAAAAAAAAGAGGGAGGAGAGGGAAGAAAGATAGTGCCAACCGTGCCAAATGCCATAAATGTAAGATTGAGTGAGGGGAGCGAGGCAGGTGAGTGGTGTTTGAAGAGAAAGTGTTTAAGTGGGGCCTGAAAGAGCATGTCTTTGAGGGGAAATGAATTCCAGGCAGAGAACAAGCATGTGCAAAGGCCCTGAGGTGGAGTGTAGCTGCATGTCTGCGGAGCAGAGTAAGAGGGAAGGATAAGAACCTATCTCTGAGAGATGGGCCCAGGAGCTGGGCAGCAAAGCCCAGGGGAGCCGGGCAGTGGTGGCACACACCTTTAATCCCAGGACAGCCAGGGCCATACAGAGAAACTCTGTCTTGAAAAACCGAAGGGGGAAAAAAAAGACCAGGGGAGTTTGAAACAGGGGATCATGGGGTATGCCCTTTGATGTCCCCCCCCCTTTTTTTTTTTTTTGCTACAGGGAAAACCAGAGGGCAACAGAGAGTTCAAACAAACAAGAGTTCAGAATGGGTATTCCATCGAGAAGAGGGAGCTAGGACCAGTGAGGTTACCATGGTGACAGGAGGGCCAGAGCTTCAGGAGATGTGCTAGGGATTGAAGGATGGAGATTCTTGGACTCAGCTGGGAAAATCAAGCTCTCTCTTTCTGTGGGATCCCTGGAAGGTGGGGAGAGGAGCCTGGGCCTCAGGGCACCCCCCCCCCACTCTGTTGACAGGAGGCTACCAGGTGCCTGAGCAAGTCCAAGGAGCTGATGGAGACTGTGCTGAGGGACCCGGGCCTGCTGGCTCTCCAGAGGGAAGGTGGAACTACTCTGGCCAGCTTGCAGCAGGAGGCCAGCGGGCTGAATGCTAATCCTGATGTCAGGTATACACACCCAGTCTCCCCTCCTTCATTCCCAGGCAGAGTTCAGAAGCGGGGCAACCCTGCGAAGAGAATGCTTAGAGTGAGTCTAGGGAAGCCACCTCCCTACCCTCTGAACCTTGGGGATAACCTCACCAGCCCTCCTTCATCTTGGCTGAGCATCTTTGGCCAGGGACAGGCATTGAGAGACTTCCACTCTTGTCTCCCCCCTCCACATACGGACCTCTCCCTTTTCTACCCCAGATCTGGTCCAAGCCCTTCAAGGTCTGTCTCATTTATTCCTAGCAAGAACCCGGTCTGCTCATACCATACTTTTTTTTTTTTTTTTTTTTTTGGCTAGAAGAAACTGAAGCTGAGCATAGGGAAGTAGGAAGACCCAAAGGAGCCACGGCTGGGTCAGCTGGGAAGCCACCCCTCAGGCCTGCCTTAAGTTTATGCACACAACTAAGAGCAACTTGCGTATTAAACTAGCGTTTGATATGTCTGTGTGCACTTGTTCTAGATCATTATAAATATTAACTCATTTAATTCCTACTTGTGAGGTGGATCCTGTAGTTACAGCAGAGGAACCTGAGACTTATCAAAGGCTGGCTGAATATCTTAGGATCACACATCTGGAATGTGGTGGGGCCAGGAATCAGGGAGAAGCTGGTAGAGCAGATCACCCTGAGCTGCACCCCTAGACGCCAGGTTCATGCAGGTGGCGTGGGAATAACAAGGGACCCCGGTGCCAACTGTGAGCCATCTCCTGCCCCTCACAATTCCCTGTTGTTGTTACCCACCAGGCCCCTGCCTCACGGCTTCGCCCAGCCCATCTTGACTATCTGAGGTCCCTCCAGACCTTTGACTTGGAGTTCCACCAGGGGGCGCTGTGGGCCCATGCTCACTGTGGCGCTTTGCTGTTCTGTGCCCATCTCTGTAGCCCTCGTGGCTCGCCCCTCTTTCATGAGTTTTGGACTTTCTTCTGATGGATGTAGGATCCGTGACTGGGGTTCCTTGAAAAGGCACCTTTCCTTCCATCATCTTTGTCTGGAAACCGTCTCCCCAGTTAGGAATGGGAGACTCCAGGTTTCTCCCTTCACCAAGCATCCATGGGAGAAGTCCCCTCACTAGCTGCTTTAGGTCCTCTGGGTTTGGCCAATTTAAAAATGACTTGCAGGGCAGATGATCCCCAGGTTCAATGCCGTCCTTGGCTACATAGGAATTTGAAGCCAGCCTTTGACTCCGAGTCTCTATTGGAGACAAAAGACCATCAACGGGTTACAGTTGCCTCGCTCTCTACACTTGTTCCCTGCAGAATGAAGGCTGGGAAGATGTTGCAAATGTGTGAGCACCACCCAGCCTCTGGTGCCTGACACTCCACTGAATGTTTCTCAAGAAAGAGGGAAGGTCTAAGGTTCCCTGGCTGGCCAGAACCCCCTAAGCAGTACTAGAAAGTCCCACGGTCAGAGCCTCATGCCAGCCTGGGTGGAATGTGGGTACTGAGCTTCTGGAAGCCCCTGCTCAGATCACTCTCTGCTCAACAGCCCCTCCAGGAAGTGGGTTCTGTTACTATCCCCACCTTTCAGATGGGGAGCCAGAGACACTCCCCCCCAATGGTGATGTTGCGAAAGGACCCACACCAGCAGGTAACAGAGCTGGAGTTAAGACTTAGATCTACCCAACTGGCTTAATACTCTGCCAAACGGGGCGGGGATCATTTCAGTTCCTATGGCACCCTCAGGTTTGCTACTGAGGCCCCAGCTGGGGCCACAGATTAGGAGGGCAGGCCCTTGCCTGATGAGAACACAGAGATGAGCATCTCTCTTCTCACCCTCTTCCCTGTCCCAGGAGCCATCTGACTGAGGCTGCTGCCCTGTACAACCTTGTGGATGATCAGCTTCATGACTTAGTCACTGCGTCCAATCAGCTCCTCCGAAGGCTGGAGCTCCGTGTCCGCCTGGGCCACCTGGAAACTGCCATCCACCAGGTGAAGGGGAGGCTGCAGGGGAACGTGGCGATTTACAGGGCCCGCTATGCTCTGGAATTAACGTATCACACTGGCAGGCCTCAGTGTTTGGGGCAAGGCAGAAAACATGCATTCCACCAGTGATTAAGATACCATCATAAGGGCTGTGTTTATTGAGCACTGGCTGTGTGTGAGCCCCAGACTAGCATATTGGTGAATATCCTCGTCTTCCAGCGTGGTCTCTTATCAGTGACAAAGGAGCTTTGGGGACTCCCCACCACACATGGGGAAACCAGGGCGAGTATATGCTATCCACTGAGGTTGCACATCTGGCGTCTGAGCCTGGAGCTGTTGGTGACCCTTCACCTGGCTGCAGTACCTAAAGTCAACACAAACCCCTCTGCCTTGGGCCGGGTCAGACCTGCTGGGTGCTTAGTTTTGACTCTGGTGCCCCGCCCCTCTAGGTCACGTGACTGCTCGGGCCTCTGCACCTTCATTTCTAGCCTTGAGTTTTATGAAGACAATGTAAGTTCCCAGGAGCTTGTCAGTGTCCCCAGAGCGAGAACGCCTCATTCTCTTTCCCTGTTGCTATGATGAAAAACTCGGACAAAAGCAACCCGAGGAAGTTCATTCTGGCTCACAGTTCAGGGGTGCATCGCATGCGCTCGTGGGCACAAGGCTCTTTCCTATAACCAGGAACACACGGTCCAGGATCCCAGCCAGGGAGTGGTCTCCCACTGCAGTCATCAAAATCAAGATAAGCCCCAGGGGCGAGTCTCCTAGCTGATCCTATACTCTGCCATGTCCAGACACACATCATAACCATCATAGGGTCAGGGGACCGTTTTATCATCCGTCCCTCACTGACTGTTCATGCCTGTCCATCACCATCCATAAACTGAAGCCAGGGGCGTCAGCGAGTTCTTGGGGGACTCGCTGCCCCTGGCAAGTGTTTCTCCAGACCCAGTTACATGCCCCTCAAACAGGGAACTCATCCCCCAGAGACCAACCTTATATGACCAGGTGACTATAAATGGTCAGACTGACCCAAGTTTTGCCTTCCAGTGACCTCACGCCATCTTGGCTTCCTCCCACAACCATACAGACAGAGGGTCTCCTAGGGGCAGGGCACTCACAGAGCCACATCCCCTCTGGGCTGAGCTGAGCGAGGCCATCGCCCTCTGACATTTGCAGAACACAGCCATATGCTTTCCTCCCTGATTCCCCTGCCCGGCATTGCCAGGGTTTCCACCCAGGCCCATGACTGACTGAGGACAAGGAGACTGGCCCCTCAAGGGGTCGAGGGGTCAGGGAGATGGCTCAGTCAGTGAAGTGCTTTACCACACAAGTACATGGACCTGAAGTACAAGAACCTACATAAAATGCTGGGTATACTGGTGTGCGTTTGGTAACGTCAGCTCTGAGGCAGTAGAGGCTGAGACGCTGGGGGCTCACTGGCTAGCCAGGCCTGGCCTAATGGGTGAATCCCAGAGACCAGTGAGAGACCCTGTATCATACATAAATAAATAAATAAATAAATAAATAAATAAATAAATAAATAAATAAATGGTGGGCAGCTCCTAAGGGAGCAATACCTAGGTTGACCTCTGACCTCTGGCCTAATGGGTGAATCCCAGAGACCAGTGAGAGACCTTGTATCATAAACAAACAAACAAACAAACAAACAAATAAATGGTGGGCAGCTCCTAAGGGAGCAATACCTAGGTTGACCTCTGACCTCCATATACAAACGCACTCACATATGCATACCTGCACATACGCACACATACATACACACACACACACACACACACACACATGAATGCACACACCCATGCATGTATACACACACAAGGAAGTAAGCAGTTAGCCTGGTGTGGCTCCTTAACTCCCCCCGCCCCCCCCCCCCCCCATCACACTTAAACCATTGTCTTCTACCCAGGTCAGTGACTGGATGGGAGGAGAAGGCAGCCAGTGTCTGCAGGCGCTTGCTCCCGCGAACGTATGTGCAGAGACAGCAGAGAAAGTCCACTCAGAGTTTGAGGATTTCTTCCTGCAGGTTGTGGTATGTTCTAAGACCCAAGTTGCCAAGAGGGCATTGGGGTGGGGTCAGCTAGGTCCTGGGTGCAGGGGTGGGAAAATATGAAGGAGCTTCCAGGGCAGCAGGGAGCAGCCTGGAGCACAGAACCTTAGGTCCTGCCTCCTCCAGGAAGTCCTCCAAGACCAAGTACCAAGAAGTAAGAACCTTTGGTGGTTTCTTAAAATACAGGTTCCAGGGCCCAGACCTACTCCTGCTGGGTCAGCATAGAAAGACAGGGATATCTATTGCATCTGCAGTGACTCAGGAGGCCTTGGGCTGTCACAGCTCTCAGGGCACTCTGGGCACTGGAGGACGGAGCTGGCCTGGACACAGCAGAGAGGCCTGTTGGGGATCAAAGCCTCTGACCCAGGCTTGATTGTCACAGAACCTTCAGAATGTGAGCTTCCAGGGCGAAGTCCTGGACTGTTGGATATATGCAACTCCTGTGTTAACCTTTGGCCGTGGGCAGAGTTTTGTAGATAGGGAAACTGAGGCTCGTGGTCCATGGAGGCTCTCCTGACTGCTGGGTGGACCCTCAGGTAGGAATTGAGCATTCTTTCCCTTCTCAGGCCCAGTACCGCCACGGCCTGGAACTGTCGAAGCAGGCAGCCCAGCTGGAAGCTGCGGAGGAAGGGACAGGTGAGACAGGGCTCCCAGACCTGGCAGCCTTCTCCTCCACCCAGCAGGCCTTCCAAGCCAGGCTGACACACTTCTACATGGCGGCCGAGAGGCAGCGCACTGACCTGGAGACCCTGCTCCATCTCCACCGCTTCAGAAGGAAGGTGAGGGAGCCTCCTAAGCTCCATCCTCCCGCTGGGGTGGCACAGGTCGGGGCGGGCCTGGACACAACACCAGGTGCCTGTGAGAGTCGTCCCCACAGAGGTGAGAGGGGAGAGGTGTGACATGGGACACGCCCGGGTCCTTCTCCAAGAGAGGCAGAATGGCAGGTTCCCTTATCCACGTAGGCATGGTGAAGGCAGAAGTGTTTAAGTTAGAAGGGATGCCTGCCTGAGCGCACGCCTGTGTGTGAGTTCACACCCGTGGGTGAGTTCACACCTGTGGGTGGCTCAGGGCCACTTACATTGCGCCCAGTTTACAGGCGAGGAAACCGAGGCCCAGAAGAAGTGAGCTACTCAGATAGGATTAAGCATGAGTAGGATATGACTTTCAAGTTTCACCTTCTAAATCCACATACTCCCCCACCCCCATTTTTCTAATGGAAAAACTGAGGTCTATTAAAAAAAAAAAAAAAAAAAAAAAAAAAAAAGCAGGCTGGGAGGGCTGGGACCCAGCTGGACAGGAAGCCACATGGCTGCCTTGTGCCCTCATCTGCCCCTTGAACTTGCCAAGAGGGACAGAGCGTGGGAGGAGCTTGACCCCACCCCCTAGCTGTTGGCTGGCTGGGCATGAAGGGACAGATTGGAACATGGGGATATGCTTCAGAGGACAGTAGGAGGGACCCAGACAACTCACGAATGCCCGGGGACCCGGAGGACAGGACAAGGCGGGCAGATGTCAACAGTGGCAGTGAAGAGACACCCTCTCCCTCCTCCGACATGGAGAGCATGGGAGGGCAGAGTCCAGGACTCAGAGACATGAGCCACCTGTGCCCATGTAGGCTGAGAGACCTCCACAGCTGCCCCTACTGCTCCGAGCCTCCGCTTCTGTTGATAATAAAAATGGCTAGTGCTGAGGCTGGGTCTCCAGTGCCAGCCTCTGTGCCAATCATTGTCACACCAACCCTATGCCGAAAACAGAGAAGTTAGGCGACTCACCCAAAGCCACACACCTAGCAGGTGGCAGGGCTACAATTGAAACCTAGACCTTGGGCTTGAATGGCTGCCCAGCTGGGTGGTAGGAGAAGCAAATTTGAGCTGAAGAGAAGGCTCAGTGGTTGTGAGCACTGGCTGCTCTTCTAGACAACTTAGGCTTGATTCCCAGCATCCACACGATGGCTCATAGAAGGAGCAGTAACTCCTATTCTAGGAAATCCAGCACATTCTTCTGGCTTCCTTGGGCACAGACATTCATGCAGGCAAGATACTCACATGTGAAAAGTAAAATTGTTTTTTTTTTTTAAGACAGCAAAACAGTCCAGGATGTGAGGTTCCCCCCCCCCCCCCGCCAGCTCCCTGGGGAAATGCATCTAGAATCAAGGTTATCTGGAAGCCTCTCTTTGCCCAGTGGTTGCTGCCCACTTCCTCCCTGAGCCCTTCCTCCAAA